>ML328741.1:1069-30544 GCA_005239505.1 Nicotiana paniculata
CAGAATTCCTTACTCAGTCTTCTATTTTCGTAGACCATAAATTAAGATTCAAACCATCCTTTGTTAAGGGATTCAAGGTAAAAGGTGGCTTGGAACACCAAAACTAAATTCCAAGTGGCGACTCTAAATAATAAATAATCCCTTTTCAAAACGTCACTTCGATCGGAAAAACTCTTCTAACTCAACCTCGTAATAGGGTTTTGAGGGACAAAAAAGAGGTGTGACACACATGACCATGGTTCAAAGACTTTTTTCACCGAATATCAATTTCATGTGACACTGAAGATAACACTAGCTTACTCTGAACTTTCAAATCACTCCTTCTTGCTCTTCTGAGCTCATGACATCCTTATCAACACCGTATCACAATCTCTATTCTCACTCCCAGTTACATACTGCTTACCGCACCTAACATGCCAATATGAGGTAGCGCACGAATTCTATCAGAAATTCTGAACCACCAATATGGCGAACACTTCATAATATAGAAATCTTTTACTTAACTCAATTCAAGAGTACCATCTCAACACACGAGTGGATTCTCACCATCACCCAACATGCAAATCCTTAAGTAGTAGTCCACCATAACCCTTCCGGGATCCGCCTACACCTGACAGGCCATAGCACTCAAATGCTCCACATGCAATTAGTAATTATTTAGATGATAAAATAATGGAATAAATTAAACAAAAATCCTTTAAAATTACAGATAATTATGAAAAAATATTAATTGATGCTCATGCATTATTTTGAAAATATATATGCATTTTTGAAAATAATATAGGTAAAATTGGGTATTAACAACTGGCCCTTTTTACCCGGGAAGGATGAAAGAGTTGTCAGGTAAAGATATGATGGACAATTTTGACCGAATAGAGTGTTCTGAGAGATATAGGCCGCATTCCGGTTTTTGAGTTACCTACATATCCCTGGTTTTATAGGAATCGGGCCGTGTGTAGTTCTTGATCCACCGACGAAATTTACCGATGACGTTATCACAAGGACGGGTACAAGCTTTCGAATAGGATGAAACGGTTATGGTGAGTGCTCAGGTTTGAAATAGTATGAAGGAATTGGAGCGGGATTGTTCCTGTTGGAATAATGGTTACTCACCGGGTCACCTGCAAATCAGAAGATGTACTGCAATCATATACGTATAAATTTGCGTGAATTTAGACATGATGCAAATTCCCTTTAGACCATGAAAATTTTCCTTGGACGGTTGAGGATGAATTCCCTATACCATGATGTCCTGGGCCATGAATTGTGCGGGTAAGGGATTCGCAGGCCATGAAATAATGTTCTCGGGCCATGAAAATGGTGCCTCCTAACCATGATGCATTTGCATAATTATATGCAAGTTTGAGAGATCCTAAGGCCATGGTATGGTGTCTTCCGGCTATGAAGATGGTGCCTTTAGACTATGGTGCCTTCGGACAAGTTGGCGATATTTCAGCCCATGAGGTGCAAAGACATGATGCTAGAAGCAACAAGACAAGGCTTAGTCTTGTATGAAGTTGAGGTTAGAGCTTAGCCCGAGAGAAGAGAATAATGCAAGAGAGACAATTCTTAGTCTCGTGCGCGATTCGGGACAATGCTTAGTCCCATGCAAATAGAAGGCATTGCTTAGCCTTATGTAGGCAGGAGGTAGGGCTTAGCCTCATAAAAATGGTTTGAGACAGGGCGTAGTCTCATGAAGGATGAAGGAATGTCTTAGCCTTATGCAAATAGGAAGCAGGGCTTAGCCTCATGCCAGCTTTGAGACAAAGCCTAGTCTCATGCAATGGGAAGGCAGTTCTTAGCCTTATACAATTAAGGAGGTAGGGCTTAGCCTCATGCAAGCTTTGAGACAATGCTTAGTCTCATGCAATAGGAAGGTAGTGCTTAGCCTTATGCAAATAAAGAGGTAGGGATTAGCCTCATGAAAAATGAAGGCAGTGCTTAGCCATATGCAAATAGGAGGCATGGTTTATCCTGATGCAAATGATTTGATAAAGGGCTTAGTTTCATGCAATATGAAGGCTGTGCTTAGCCTATGCAAGGTTCGGGACAGGGCTTAATCCACACAAATAGAAGTCAGTGCTTAGCCTTATGCAAGTAAGAGGTAGGGCTTAGCCTCATGCAAGGTTGAGACAAGGCTTAGTCTCATGCCAAGTTTGAGATAATGTTTAGTCCCATGCAAAGAGAAGAGAAAGAGTGCAGTATTCTTAGCTGACAATGTGTTTCATGTATAGTGATTATGTTGTTGTAACGGTATTTGTCATGAGGATATAGTCCTGCATCCAAAGAAATATTTGTGAGTTTTGGGGGGGGGGGGGAGGTTGGTTCGTGCATTCGTCTTCTTGACTTGCTCCATTTTGTCTAAAGATCATGTCCAATCTATGAGGGTAGCATTTGATAAATCAAAGTTTCCTTTTTCAAAAGTATGCATGCATAATTTTCAAAAGGCATAGTAGTGTATAGTTTAGAAATAAGTTAGATAAACTAGTAACTGTGACAGAATCAGAGACATTGCGACTTCTTTTGCCATAGAATTTTGAGGGTCATCCTCAAAATTCTGCCCCAGTTAACTAGATGACCTTTCTGGCTGCTCCATATGCTGTAGTTGGCTGAACTTGTTTCGGAATTTTGAGGGTCCTCCTTAATATTCTGCACCAATTTCTGATTGTGGGGGAAATATAAAATTTTATTGAGTTGTGACCGAACTCACTGGGATGCCTACGTATCCCGTCTTATATGGGAATCAGGTCGAGCGTAGTCCAATTACATCATATAGAAAACATAAGATGATTTTACACATAATATCTTTTGACTGCGTCTGAGTTGATAGGCTTTGGCCAAATTTCCCCGTCCATCTATGCGAGTAAGATTGCTCCTCCCGTCAGTACTCTGTGAACCATGTAAGGACCTTGCCAGTTGGGAGAGAATTTCCCTTTGGCCTTATCTTGATGTGGAAAGATCTGTTTCAACACCAGCTGCCCCGGTGTGAACTGTCTTGGCTTGACCCTTTTATTGAAAGCCCTGGACATTCTATTCTGATAAAGCTGCCGTGACACACTGCATTCATCCTATTTTCATCAATGAGGGCTAGTTGCTCATATCAGCTCCTTATCCATTCTGCATCACTGAGTTCGGCTTCTTGGTGGACATATCGGATTGGTAGGTAACTTGTTAGCCACTATGGATGTGCTCAACCCTGTCATATCGTTTATGACCATGAAAAGATATCCTCATATTCTTTCAGGAATCGAGTATATTCCTCTTTCTTTGATGGTGAAAAATGGATGGTTATGCGGGTTTCCTCGACGGTTTCCGAATCTCCCAAGTTGACTTTCTCGGTCTCGTCCAGGTTGGACTTGGGCTTGTTCTCAAAATTCTCTACTTTTCTGATGATCTCTTCAGGTATTACATCCTCTTCTTCTGTTTCTTATGAATCACTGTCCTTTTGCTGCATTGTCTCATTACATGTCACAGTCGTCGGTTCATCAAGATAAGAAATTGTAACATTGTAGGGATAAAGATATGAAAGAAAAATAGTAATAATAAAACATCAAGCCATTTAAAATGTCAAAGAAAATAATTTTCAATAACGTTTTTGGAACATTGAAAAATATTAATTAAGACAAAAGAAAAAATGCAAAAGTGGAAATCATTTTTTTAGAAAAGTAAAGAATTTATTCAGATTTGCTACCCCGGGACTTATCGGGCCCTTGATGGTCTAACAGTACAGTTCTTGAGGAATGCTCCTCTCTCCACAACTTGGATGGTAGGGCCTTCCTTCTCCTCCTCCTCGACGATCACACAGAAGTCCATATCATCATCTTCCAAGAACAAATTCCTCAATGCTGCCAATGCTTCTTCTTCCTCTGATCCCCATATGATATCGGCCTGATGGAAGGTCTTACTCAAGTGCGGCACGGGTTGCTCAAGAGGGTAGTATGGACAACGCCATGGTGGCGACCAATTCCGATATTCCTGCTAGGTATACTGATATCCGAGCCCGAAGGTTGTGCCATGGCGCTTCAGCTGTACTAGTTTGGAGATACCTTGAAGCTTTTTACCAAGCCCCTTACCAGGTTCATACCCTGCCCATGCCAGTATACTCTCTATTTTGCTACTCCACCATTTGTTGATACCCAATTTTTCCCTATACAACTTTTAAAACGCATATCTATCTTCAAAGTAGTACATGAGCATCAAATAGTATTTTTCCATAATTTTTGCATTTTTCTAAGGATTTTATTAATTTATCCTAGCATTTTTATTATATAAATAATTACTAATTGCATCACAAATGACTTTAACAATTTTATGGCTTAATTTTACTATTTATATTTATACTAAGCTTGAATTATTTCATAAATAGCCACATTTACATTTTTGGGTTATAATCGCAATAACTTTGCAATAATAGCCCATGTATGCATTATTACATTATTTCACTAGAAAATAGTTTTTTATATTTTTTGTAATGTTGAATAATTATTTTAAATCATTTTATGCATGAAAGTAATTTTTTATAATCTGTTAATTATTTTACTGATTAATTGCGTATTTAACAAATAGCGCTTTTAATTCTTTTAATTTTCGGACCTAACCAATTATACCAGCCCAAATATCTTAAAACTTATCTTAATTCTCCCCAGGCCCAATGTTGTATCTACCCGACCCAAACCCCTCTCTAATCGTGGTCGTTGATCTATGAGATCAATGGTCCACGTTAATTCCTTCCCTTTTTAACCTAAAGCCAACCCTAAACCCCCTCATTTCCCTTCCCCCGCCGTTTTCGTTTCCCTAATCCCTTCCCTTCTCTCTCAATCACTCCCCTAACACCTAGCCGCCTTCACCGGAAAACCTCATCATTCATGAGGTTTCTCTGTATTTCCGGCACTTGCCGACCTTCTACATCTTCTGGTTGTTCGACTTCGTTAATTTATGATAGAATCTCAAAGAGATTCAACCTGGTTTTGTTTCAAACCTTTCGCACAGGCCTGTCTATGGCCATTTCCATTTGTGAGTACTATTTTCTTATTATTTATGGTTCGCATCTATGGTTTTATACCAATTTTCCTTTCATCTCTGTCATTTTTGAAAACTCTAATGTTATGACTACTTGGGTTTGTTCAGATCCTTGTAGATCTGAAATGTTTTAAGTGTTATTCGATACTTTTCCTAAAAAATCTTCGATTTTCTTTATAGCTATTTGATTCCAGTGATTTCTAAGAACTAGGGTTCGTCCTAAGTTCTCTTCATACGATTTTCACACCTCCAAGTGTTGAATTTTATTATTCTCTACTGGTTTGACTAATTTTGTATATCTGCTTTAAACCCTAGGTCTTTCCGTTTATTGCACTAATTAGTTCAGTGATTTTTTTCCCATTATTGTTTATTTCTGTCAATCAAATATGTTGATTGATTTTACTTAGGGTACAAATTACATTTTCTTGTTAAAATTAGTACTTCACTGTGATTTACCTTTGTGACTTTAATTAGTAATACTTGCTTAATTAGACTATTAGCCTGATTTAGGGGGTTCCATTGAATCCTATATTGGTATGTGATTGATTTCTTACCTTATTTGAACCCTAATTTGTGTTGTTAATTGACCCTCCCAATTTGAGGTGTCTCTCCCGGATTTTCCGTATGAATTGATTGGGTTAATTCCCCAATTAACAGGTTGATTTATTTGATTACCCTGTTTTATGAACTCTTAGTTATTCTTGCCTTATTTGGTTTACCTTACTAAGTGCTATATAAACTCTCACTCTGATTCTTCTAAAACACGAACAAAATTCAGATTCCTGTTTATTTCTTTTAATCAGTATGCTCTACTTCTGTATTTAGATATGTGTCTTTCCTGTTTATTGCTTTAAATAAGCATGTTTACTTCTGTATTTAAACTCTTGCCTCTCATGCTTATCTACCTCAATTAGTATGACCACTTCCGTGTAGTTAAATCCATGTCTTTTCTGTGTGTTGATCTCAATTAGCATGATTACCTATGTCCTTCCTGATTATTGACCTTGGTTAGCATGAATGCTTCTGTGAAGCCGGACTTCTATGACTTTCTTGTCTATTGCTTTAAATCAGCATGATCATTTCTGTTGCTATGTCCCATTCAGTAATCTGGCTGTTATAACATACAGTTAGACCTATATGTTTCCTGTTTGTGGCTCTTAATCAGTATGTTATGTCCTATTGAGTGTTATGGAAGAACCTGGTTGTTATGAGATATCAACCTGCCCTTGCCTGCTTTATGTCCTTGATAATTAGCATGCTTCCACTCTCACCCTTTTTTTATGTGTTCTTGACTAATGACTTCTATGTTCCCAACCCCTACTACCCTTCGTTGTATAGTTGTCTGTTTATTATTCTGTTCCTAGCATGCTATGTGCCCCACTTAGTGATAGTTAATGAACTAAGTTAAATCTAGGCAATGTAAAGCTTGGCCCGAAATGGTTGTGATCTTGTTTTTGTCCTTTTTTTGATTGATGTAAGTCTTTGTTTGAACTCAGAGTTCTGAAATGACAATGTTTATTCTTATTTTACTTCTAAACTGTTTTTCCTTAAAACTATTCCCTATTTTCATATACTATTTTCCAACTCCTACTCTTAGAACACCTAGGGTCCTGCCCCTCAAGTGTGAGCACTGCCTAGGAGTCCATGAGACTCTTCGGAACTCTAACGCACTGGAACTGGCTCTTCCACACTTATCCACAAAACTATTTTCTTTAAAGGGTTTCTGGTGTGAGCATTGCCCGGGGTCCTTTAGGCCCCTGGGAACTTTGACACACCAGGGTACCGTTTTGGTACTATGAGATACCGGCACTTCAGACTTGGTTGAAGGCCTGGTTTTCCAAGTTTACATTTGGTCCTATCCAGGCTCCCTATAGTATAGCAGTATTCATTCTACAATTCATTTTGCATTTGGTCTGTAATAATAATTCTTGTAAAAATAGATTTTGGGGATATTAGTAAAACTGGGAGGGACTTTTTATATATTTTGTGGAGATCGGGTAGAAATCATGCCCATAGGGTTGTTATGATTATCTACATGCATTAGAAACCATGCCTATAGGATTGTTCTGTGCATTAGAAATCATGTTTATATGACTCATCTCGTTATTTGTCCTAAATTTCTACTTTTCATTCTAAAAAGTCCTGCATTCTCACATGTGCATTAGAAATCCTATTTTTAGGCCACTTATCAATTCTATGTATTAAAAATCATGTTGCACTCGCTTAGATATCATGCCTATAAGTATACAAATAGTTCCAACTCTTAGTATCATGCTTGTAGAGATAAATACGTAAAAACAATTTCTGTGTTTATGCTTGTGATCATCCTCAGCCCATAGACAGCATAGGGTCTAAACGGATAAAAACTGCCTGTTTAAAATTAATCACTGGTTTAGAGTTATGGTCCTGATTAATGCTTAGATGACATATTTAGAGGATACCGTTGATCCAAAGCCTGTTGGACAACTAAAATTCTAAAGTTCGGAATTGTGTTTGTGTGATTGATTATAAACTGCCCAGATTCAGTAAGCCATAAAATCAGTAGGCAAACTGATTAGGTGTTCACTGCCTCACCTTAACAAATGCTGCATATTCTATTTTTTTTGCTCACCTAGATATCCTGCTATAGGACTTTAAAGTGTTTAAAATTGATGTTTGAGACGTGGAATTGTTTACTTATTTGTGGAGGTAAATGTGAGCATTTGACTGCTGTGTTATATGACAGTCCTGTCTGTTTTGTTTGTCGCTTAGATTTTATCATTTTAAGCACTATAGGTGAGTCTAGAACCACCTTAATAGAGGTCCTAAACACCTCCAGGGCTATAGGTAAAGGGGCGGGTAATGCACGCATAGAGTGTGTATTCAATTAGAATCGCATAACTGATGATTAAGGGGAGGTTAATTGGGTAGTAAAGGATATGATGACATGTGCGCTAATGCTATGCATAACACCTCTATTTGGGGAAAGTTTACTGAGTATTGCACAGGAATGATCCTATAGGCTAATAAACCTAGGACCTCTTTATTCCTTTTTAAAAAAAATGATCTTTACTTGTTTAATTTGGTTTATGACTAATTCACTAAAATGAGTTTGGTTGGGACCCACCGTTGTGGACGTCGAGGGGTGCCTAACACTTTCTCCTCAAGGTAATTTCAAGCCCTTACCCAATCTCTGGTAATGTAAAACGGTTTATGAGTTACTTGCATTAGGTGCCCTAACGCACCTTAAATCCGTTAGGTGGCGACTCTTCAAATTCCATACCCCTTCCCAAAAGGAAATGAGTTGTCCCAAAATATGTTGAAACCTAGACCCCGCGAGGGAGAAAAAAGGGGCGCAAAAGCATGGCGACTCTGCTGGGGAACTTTAGGCTCTTACCATGACAAACTTGTTTCTGTGAATTAGTCTAAGCATGCTTGATTCTGCTAATACATGTGCACCCTTTCCCTTTCCCTTTATGTGAACTTAATTATTTATTTTTCAAGTATTTATGATTTCCTTCACTACGAAACTGACTTGTCTCTTTGTTTTCTTTTTTGACTGTCTTTCAATTATTAGATACCGCATTTATTATTTTCCTAACGTGAAAATACGTGACAACATGCTATTTACTGTTGCATAAATCATGCTCAACATCATATTCCACTCATGCGTAATCAATCCTTTTAGCAACACTTGATGAGTGGTTGCGCTCTTCCTATATATCACCCTTTAAATCCGGAAAGACTTATTAGCAGTAAAACTAGTCGATCATCGGTGCAATCGACGAATCCGTGCTTTTTCCCCTCAAGTTATCCGCTTGAGGGTACTAGTCTAGACCTCTATAGCAACCTTACTCTGATTATAATTGTACATGCATCATGGTTAAACTTAGCCGGGTTAATATGTTGTCCACATAATAACCCCTTTAGACAAACCTTATCCAAAAGTCCACCGAGGTTTCCATAATACCAACGAACGCAACCACATGTTGTGCATTAATTTTGGAGAACTAAATGACAATGGGCCTAACCTTTTTTATTTTGCAGAAAATGAGGCACGAGGTACCCAATTTCGGCATGGTCCGCAATATACCACCACTTCTACTGGATTGGTGGGAAGATCTTTCCTCAAGTGACAAGAAACATATGAGAAAAGTCTTGGGAAATTTACCTTCTCTGTTTGACATCCAACCAAACAACATGCTGATTAAAGCTGCAGCTATGTTCTGGGATAGTGAAAGGTCTGTGTTTCTCTTTGGGAACATAGAAATGACCCCACTCCTAGAAGAAATAGGGGGATTTACCTGGCTACCTTGGGACAGCCCTGGTCTATTGGTGCCGAAAAATCGCACTGGTAAGGGTTTTCTAAAGATGATGGGTCTAAAAAAGAATCCAGATTTGGATTGCTTAAAGAACTCTTACATACCCTTTGACTATTTGTACGAGAGATACGGTCATAGAAAGTCCTACCGTATGTTCCATGATGATTTCTCTATCACTTCCTTGGGTCACATTCACCGCAGAGTTTTCGTGTTTGTTGTTTGCTTCTTGGTCATGATAGCTTTCCGAATGAAAGGGGATATAATTCACACCAGATTGTCTATGGTAGTCAAAACTCTAATGGAGGGAATCGAGGGACAAACATACACCATAGTCCCTACGATTATAGCTGATAATTACCGGGCTTTAGACCGCTGCCAAAAGGGGTTCAAGCATTTCGAGGGTTGCAATTTGCTGCTGCAGCTTTGGTTACTAGAGCATCTCCAAAAGGGTCAATATCGTCAGGAGTTTCCACGGAGGGCGTGGAATGATCACATAGCCTTCCTCCACCCTAAGAGGATGACTTATATCTCGGACAAGTTTGCTCTACCAGAAAGTACTAAGGAAAGGGTGGAGTTCTTTGAAAATCTGACCAAGGATCAAGTCTAGTGAATGTTTGAATGGTTCCCTACTGACGAGTTCATCATCAGGTCTATGGACTCTCCTCACTTGGTGTTGATTGGGTTAAGGGGGATATACCCTTATGTTCCCATCAGGGCTATGAGACAAGCAGGTAGGAGGCAGGTCATACCGCGGGTTGCGAATATGAGTCAGTTCCGACAGATTTTCAGGATGACGACATCCCTTACAGGTGCCAAGCTTGTGGCACTCAAAGATCATTGTGGAGAAGGACACCATAGAGCCAGACAGGTACCATGCAGGGCATGTACGCTTTTACCCATCATGGTTGGAAGACAACATAGAAAGGGTAGTTGAGCCAGGAATCGGTCGAGGAAACAGGGTCATAGACGAAGTTGCTGAAGCCCAAATGAGATACAATAAACTATGCAAAAGGGTTCATGTCCGAGGCCGAGCCTCTGGAGCAACACAAGACTGATATGGAACTGATCAATGAATGGAAGGAAAGGGCTATCAAATCTAATTAAAGGCTGGAGTATTTAGAGCAGGTTCTGATGGAACTGGAGGGGAAGACGAGTAAAAGAGTCTCCGACTGCCAGAATGCTGAGGGAAGCGAAGGAGGACATCTGGAGAGAGTATACCTATTGTTGGGCATGCACGACCTGGGGAACCTGATCGACAGAGCCAAGAAGATCAAGCCTGAGGAGGGTCCTTCTGGGACCAAGTAGATTAGATTTATTTGCTTTTCCTAAATGTAATAAGGCCAAGTGCCAGTAGTGACTTATCATTTATTATCTTAGTGTCGTGTTGGATTCATCTATTTTTATATTTATTAAATGAGGCAATTATTGGCACTTAAGTCCTCCAAAAAAACTTGTCGCTAGGCCTACCTCGGGCACAACGAGGTTCCCGAATTAGGACGCGAATTTACACTCCCGCAATATGTGTTTAAATACCAGCAAATATTCTTTCCCAGAACTTTTACTGACTTGGCTACCTTTTTGTTTTTTCTTTCTTTATTTTGATTATTCCCCATTCCCCAAAGGTTGGTTCGCGCATACTGGCATTATCAACTTATCACATAAGATCCAGGGGCCCTCCACCTTCTCCTCCTCCTCCTAGTGCACCAAAAGTAAAAGTAAGAGGAAAAATGGATGATTTGAACGGCACTAGAAAAGACAACAATACACATGTTAAACATGCGGAAGCTTCCGATGGTCGGGGTACTCAGGCCTTAAATGATGCGGTCTCACGGCTTGAGCAGAGAATATTAGAACTTCAGGGTGAGCTCGAGTAGGTCCGGGGGTTAGTAAACCTCTCCCTCACACTCAATATCCCAGACGCCAACCACCCAAAAACCCAGAATCCCGTACCACCTCAAAACACACCCAAAAATCTCACACAGAATCCTCCCACACCTCACCATTATACAACCCCACCACAGAATCAATTTATCCCTCCAAAATATCAGCAGAACACCTACCATACTCCATAAAATACTGTACAAATTATTCCCGAACCCTAGAACTCCACCAATGATCATCATTATACCCAAACTCCAGGTCACCAAAACAACCCCATATATGTGGAAACTCTATCACTCCACTCAACCCATATCCTATACACCAGAATCTGCTGAGAAGGACCTGCTCATCAAGAACATGGCTGAGGAGCTTAAGACATTGACAAGTCGGGTTCAGGGCGTCGAAGGAGGTAAAGGGATAGAAGGTCAGAACTACGAAGATCTATGCATACAACCAATTGTGGAACTACTGGAGGGATACAAACCTCCCAAGTTTGAAATGTTTGATGGAACAGGTGATCCCAAGGTTCATCTGAGAACCTATTGTGACAAGCTCAAAGGGGTCGGAAAGGATGAGAGGATCCGAATGAAGCTCTTCACGAGGAGTCTTACATGAGATGCCTTTTCCTGGTATGTCAACCAGAATCCTAAGAAAGGGGCCAACTATGTGAGCATGACATCCGACTTCATCGACATGTTTAGGTTTAATATAGAGAATGTGTCGGATGTCTTTTACATTCAGAACTTAAAGGAAAAGCCAACTGAGACCTTCCGCGAGTATGCTACTCGTTGGAGGTCAGAAGCATCCAAGGTCAGACCGATGTTGGACGAGGAACAGATGAACATGTTTTTTGTCAGGGCATAGGATCCCCGGTACTATGAAATATTAATGGTTATTGAATACCATAAGTTCTCCGATATCATCAAACTCGGGGAAAAGATTGAAGAGGGCATTAAAAGCGGTATGGTGAAAAACTTCGAGGCACTGCAAGCCACGAATAAAACATTACAATCAGTGGGTATATCAAAGAAGAAGGACGTGGGAACAGTAATGGTTTCCCAAGAACCCACTCCATTTGTATATCAGACCTTTCCACTCGCATACCAAACACCTCCACCTACATACCAACCATCACCTCCCAGATATTCCCAACCTGCTACCGCCTACCACACCTATAACACCCAACCATCCTATTATCAGTTACCTCCAACTCGTCCAAGTTACCAAAAACCCAGGCCTAATTTTGACCGCAAACCACCCAAACAATACACCGCCATTGTTGAACCCATTGACAAGCTATATGAGAGGTTGAAGGTTGCTGGTTACATCATCCCTATCCCTGATGTGGCCATGGATAATTCATCCCAATGGGTCAACCCAAATAAAACATGTGCATATCATTGTGGTATGCAAGGGCACACAACTGACGAGTGCCGGACACTGAAGAATAAGATCCAGACCTTGATTGATAATAAGGTCATCCAGGCAAACGAAACTGCACCCAAGGGGTAGAGGGGTAAATATGATAGAAACTGATGAAGAGTGGGATCCCGAGGGATCAATCGGGCTTATTCCTGAAGGTGACGATCCTAAGAAACCTGCAGTCACACTCAACCCATTATGGTGCTGACACGGCCGCCAGTTGGATTTGAGGTAGCCGCATCGGTTCCTTTAGAAGTAGAAGTAACGCCACCTACAACAATACTCACTCCATTTGAAGTGAAGGTGGCCATACCTTTCATTGTAACGGTGGAATCCACACCTCCCTTCAGTACCAATGCTATACCCTGGGATTATATGGTTGAAGCTAGAAGAAAGGGAAAGTCAAAGACAGAAGAATCTGGCACTGCACAAGGGATGACCAGAACAGGAAGGATTTATACACCTGAACACTTAGGAGAAACCAGTAAGCAAGCTTCTAACAAGCCGCCCGTCATTGAGACAGGTCCAGATGACCTCTGGAGGAAGTTACATGCAAGGGAGTACTCTGTCATCGATCATCTGAACAAGACGCCCGCTCAGATATCTATCCTATCGCTGCTGTAAAATTCTGAGGCACACAAGAATACTTAATGAAGGTTTTGAGTGAAGCATATGTACCCAACAACATCATTGGTGGAGAAATGGCCAATATGGTAGGACAGGTGCTGGAGAGCCACCAAATCACTTTTCACGAGGACGAGCTGCCACCTGAAGGTTTGAATAACAACAGGGCACTGCATATTACAATGCAAAGTGAAGACAATTTCATTACCAGAGTTCTGATTGATAGAGGATCCAGCCTCAACATTTACCCATTAACAACACTGAAGAGGTTGGGCAAAGGCTTGCATGAGATACGATAAGGAACTATGAATGTAAAAGCATTTGATGGGTCTTAGAGAGCTGCCATTGGAGAGATTAATCTCTTTCTACAAATGGGGCCTACATGGTTCGATGTCGAGTTTCACGTACTAGATATATCTGCATCCTACAACCTGTTGCTGGGACGACCATGGATACATGCTGCTGGGGCTGTAGCATCAACTTTACATCAGGCCGTGAAGTTCGAACGGAACCACCAGGAAGTAATTATCCATGGAGATGGAAGCAACCCCATTTACACTAGTCAGACTATCCCGGTGATTGAAAATAGAAGAAAGCTAGGTGGAGAAACATACTATCGTATCAAGCAGATGAATGCGATCGAGAAAGATAAGTGGTGGAGTAGCAACATAGCAAGCATGCTAGCATGGAGAGGATATGAGCCCGACAAGGGGCTTGGTAAGAATCTTCAGGCCATCTCCAAACCAATACAACCAAAGCACCATGGTACCACTTTTGGGTTAGGATACCAATACACTTGGAAAGAATACCAAGATTGGTCACCACCATGGCGTGGTCCGTACTATTCACTCGAGCAGCCTGCGCCACACCCAAGTCAGACTTTCCATCAGACCGACATCATATGGGGATCGGAGGAGGAAGAAACATTGGAAGTCTTGAGGAACGTGTTTCTGGAAGATGATGATATAGACTATTGCGTAATTGTTGAGGAGGAAGAGGAGGAAGGCCCTACCATCCGAGCTGTGGAGAGAGGAATATTCCTCAAGAATTTGACTGCCAGACCATCTAGGGCCCGACAGGTATCGGGGTAGCAAGGCTGAACAATATTATTTATTTTGCTTTCTAAGAAAAGATGATTTCCCTTTTAGCATTTTGTTTTAAATAATATTTCCAATGTTCCAAAATGTTGTTTAAATTATTGAAAATCGCATTTTTTTTGACATTTTCAATGAATTGATGTTCATTATTACCACCAATTGTGACATGTAATGAGGAAACACAACAAAAGGACAGTGATTTAGAAGAAGAAGAGGATGTAATACCTGAAGAGATCGTCAGAGAAGTAGAGAATTTTTGGAACAAACCCAAGTCCAACCTGGAGGAAACTGAGATAATTAACTTGGGAGGTTCTGAAACCGTCAAGGAGACCCGCATCAGCATTCACTTGTCGCCGTCAGAGAAAGAAGAGAATACTCAGTTCTTGAAAGAGTATGAGGATGTTTTTGCATGGTCATACGATGATATGACCAGATTAAGTACATCCATTGTGGCCCACAAATTGCCCACAAACCCGATGTGTCCACCAGTTAAGAGGAAACTCAGGAAATTCAAGCCTGATATGAGCCTGAAAACTAAAGAGGAGGTTACCAAGTAAATCAAGGCCAAGTTCCTCAGGGTAGTTGAATATCCCACATTGTTAGCCAAACATCGTGCCAGTTCCGAAGAAGGATGGGAAGGTTAGAGTTTGTGTCGATTATCGGGATCTCAACAGAGCCAGCCCAAAGGATGATTTCCCGCTTTGAAACATACAAATATTAATCGACTATTGTGTTAAGCATGAACTCCAGTCTTTCGTGGATTGCTTCGCCAGTTACCATCAGATCTGGATGGACGAGGAGGATGCAGAGAAAACAGCTTTCATTAAACCATAGGGTGTGTATTGTTACAAGATGATTCCATTCAGCTTAAATAATGATGGGGCCACCTACATGAGGGCCATGACTACTATCTTTCATGACATGATACATAAGGAGATTGAGGTGTATGTGGATGATGTCATCATTAAATCGAAGAAGGCCACGAATTATATAGAGGACTTGAAGAAATTCTTTGACAGACTGCGGAAGTACAACCTAAAGCTAAACCCCGCAAAGTGTGTTCGGGGTTCCCGCCGGAAAGCTATTGGGATTCATCGTCAGTCGCCGGGGAATAGAATTTGATCCATCGAAGGTGAAATCCATCCAAGAATTACCACCTCCAAAAATCAAGAAAGATGTGAGGATTTTCCTGGGATGCCTTAACTACATCAGTCGTTTCATAGCCCAGTCCACAGTTATATGTGAGCCAATTTTCAAGATGTTGAAGAAGGACGCAGCGACTAGTTGGACCGAAGACTGTCAAAAGGCTTTTGACAAAATCAAGGAATACTTATCAACGCCACCAGTCTTGTTTCCGCCAGAACCAGGTAGACCACTGCTACTTTACCTTGCAATGCTAGATGAAGCTTTCAGCTGCGTTCTGGGGCAGCACGGCGAGACAGGAAGAAAAGAACTTGCCATCTACTACCTGAGTAAGAAGTTTACACCTTATGAAGCACGGTATTCTCTGTTGGAATGAACCTACTATGCCTTGACCTGGATAGCTCAGAAGCTGAGGCATTACTTCTGTGCCTATACAACATACCTCATATATGTGATGACCAAAAGGTCATCTTATAAATTAAGACTTCATTCCAGGATCATTAGCCTTAAAAAGATTAATTTTAATTACCTCAATTTGCGTGTGCAGTCTGGGCATGAAACTGGAAAGCTTTTATGTGAAAATATGAGAAATAGTAATTTTTGGAATTTAAAACATGGTTTTAGTTGACTTTGTTCAACATTTTTAGTAAACGGACCCCAATCTGTGTTCTGACGATCCCGGGAGGTCCGTAGTAAAATATGGGACTTGGGCATATGCCCGGAATTGAATTCCGAGGTCCCTAGCTTTATAAATCAATTTTTAAAGAAAATTATTTTGCTGGATCTTTAATGAAATGAAGAAATGAATTATTATCTGAAAAGATTGGTATCGGGCCCGTATTTTTGTTTCGGAGCCCGGTACAGATTTGTTATAGTACTTGAGTACTATATGTGAAATTTAGTAAGAATCGGAGTTGATTTGACGTGATTCGGACGTCCTATTGAGAAATAGTGAAAGTTGAGTGTTCTTGAGAAAACTGATTAGTTTTGAGGTTAAATCCGTGGTTTTAAATGTTATTTTCATGATTTGATCACACGAGCAAGTTTGTGTGATGTTTTTATACTTGTGTGCATGGTTGGTTTAGAGCCTCGAGGGCTCAGGTCAGTTTCCGGTAGACTTCGGGATGTTTTTAAACTCGAAAAATCTGCTGGTGCATCATTTCTAGTGTGCCCGCACCTGCGAGTCTTTGGCCGCAGGTGCGAGTTCCTTCCCGCAGGTGCGGCCCTGGCCAATGTTCCTTGTTCTGCAGATGCGGACTCCCCATCGCAGGAGCAGGACCGCAGAAGTGGAAACCCTTTCGCAAATGCGGCCCCAGTGGCCATTTTCCTTTTCCGCAGAAGCAGAAGAAATTCCGCACGTGCGACCCAAGCACTGCAGGGCGAGGGTCGGGCAGTGAGTTTATATTAATTAGAACTCCAGCCTTTCCGAAAGCTTTTTCTTCCAAAATCATATGTAAGTGTTCATTAACTCTTTTCTTTCAATTACCCAATGTTTTTCATCACTTTTCAACCCAAATTCAAGAATTTTCATGGTAAAACTTGAGGGTTTAGGTAAAATGAGGGAATTTTGTAAAAATTGAATATTGACCTCGAATTAGGGTCGTATTTTGAAACTAATTGCATATTCAGGCTCGGGGATAAATGGGTAAACGTAATTTGGTCAGAATCTCGAGTTTGGACCAAGCGGGCCCGGGGTCGGGTTTTAACGTTTTTTTAAAAAACATAGGAAAATAATAATTTTTCTGTAAAGTTAGTTCCTTTAGCATAAATTAATGATATTAAACTAATTATGATTAGATTCGAGCGGGTTAGAGGCAAATTCGAAAGGAAAATGGGTAATTGAGCAGTGAATAGCCTGCGAGATTGAGGTAAGTGCTTGGTTTAACCTTGACTTGAGGGAATAGGAATCCCCACTTAAATGCTATGTGAATTCGCATGTGTGTGGTGTATAGGTGAGGTGACGAGTATCTATGCACCACCAAATTGCCTGTTAAACATGATCCCTTTCCCGGTTTCCAATTATTTGCTTCTGGGCTTAATTGTTTCATGATCATTGAGGTTTATATGTCTATTTGGATTTGTAAATTTGTTTTTAAGTATTGCTTCAAGTATTTTTGAAGTGTTGGTTGTTCTTTTGGTTTTGTTGTGTTAGATAAGGATTGAGTTGGTTGCCAGTGTTATGATATGTATATAAATTCCGGTTGGCTTCGTTATAAATGATAATTGATTAAGTTTATGAGTTTTACAGCTTCCGTTTGCAATTGTTGATATAAAAATGTTGTGAGAGGCTTAGCCTGAATTGTGAAAGTTTTTACGAATAAACTAATATGATATGTCTGGTGGTAGCGGGTTGCACGCCTCAACAAGGAGTGATAGTGGTGGACAGTTGGGATCGGGTTGCACGCCGCAACAGGAGAAAGGGTGGACAGGTGGGAGCAGGTTGCGCACCGCAACAAGGAGCGATAAAGGTGAATATTTATGTTTTACTGATTCGAAAATAAGGATTTGGAAAACTCCGGTTTATGGTAAAAAGTTTTTCATACTCTGATTTTTATTGTGATTTAAATTGAAACTTGGAAATATTGAGAAGTTGATTATAATTGATATCTGAAAAGAGTTATCCGAGTTGTTTCTTTTATTTACTATTGCCAGTTACTGGTTATCGAGTTTATTATTATTATTATTTCTTTCTAGCTTTATTATATATATTGTTTACAGATTATGTAGTTAATGCCCCCTCGTAGCCTCGTCACTACTTCATCGAGGTTAGGCTCGGCACTTACTCAGTACATGGGGTCGATTGTACTGATACTACACTTTGCACTCTTTTGTGCAGATTTAGGTACCGGCCAGAGTTAGGATATCTTAGTAGCTGAGCACTTTCGTTCGGAGACACGAGGTATATCTGCTAGCATCCGCAGATTCCTGGAGTCTTCTCTTTACCTTATAGACATTGTTTTATTTCTTTCAGAACAAAGATATATTCTTTCAGCCCATTATTTGTAGTATTCTTAGTGGTTCGTGAATTGTGATACCAGACCCTGAAGTAGCTTTATAGTTATTTATTTAGTTCGTGGTTCGGATTAATTATTGCTCCTCATTATTATTCATGAAATTATTTAGTGGAAAACATTAGATTTCGTATTTATTTTAAAATGTTTTATTATGTGTAAGTAAACTTTAAAATGGAAATGGTTAATTAATTTATAACATTGGCTTGCCTAGAAAGTATTGTGTTAGGCGCCATCACGATCCCATGGGTTGAGAATTTGGGTCGTGACAATATCGAGAATGGATCCTTTAAAGTATATCTTTCAGAAACCAATGCCCACCGGAAAGTTGGCTAAATGGCAAAGCCTGTTGAGCGAATTCGACATTGTCTATGTAACTCACAAAGCAGTCAAGGGACAGGCACTGGGACAGGACAGGCACTTGCTGAAAACCCCGTGGGAGGAGAATACGAACCCCTGAAAACGTATTTTCCCGATGAAGAGGTATTATTCGTAGTAGAAGACATTGTTGAGTCCTACGACGGTTAGAGAATGTTCTTTGACGGAGCAGAAACTTTCAAAGGAGTCGACATTGGAGCCGTCTTGGTTTCGGAAACTGGTCAACATTATCCGGTATCTGTGAAACTCAGATTCCCCTGCACCAACAATATGGCGGAATACGAGGCTTGCATATTAGGGCTCAACATGGCTGTTGACATGAACATTCAGGAGCTGCTAGTAATCGGCGATTCAGATTTTCTTGTGCACCAGGTGCAAGGAGAATGGGCTACCAGGAATTCCAAGATATTTCCATATCTGCACCATGTGTAGGAATTGAAGAAAAGATTCACAACGGTAGAGTTTCGGCATGTTCCCAGAATTCAGAATGAGTTTGCCGATGCATTGGCCACTTTGTCATCAATGATACATCATCCAGACAAGAACTTCATTGATCATATCCCAGTAAGGATCCATAAATCAACCGGCATATTGTGCTCATGTAGAAGAGGAAGCGGATGGAAGCCCTTGGTTCCACGACATCAAAGAGTATCTGGCAAAAGGAGAATACTCGGAGCATGCAAACCATACTCTGAAACGCACGCTTCGGAGATTATCCAAGCATTTCTTCCATAGTAGAGGAACCCTATAAAGAAGAACTCCTGATTTGGGACTGTTAAGGTATGTTGACGCAAAAGAACCATCTAAATTACTCGAGGAGATACATGATGGGACCTGCGGCCCGCATATGAATGGCTTTGTCCTAGCCAAGAAGATACTTAGGGCCGGCTATTTCAGGATGACCATGGAGAAAAATTGCATCTGATATGTTCAAAGTGCTACCAATGTCAAGTACATGCAGATATGATAAAAGTGCCACCAAACGAGCTTAGTGCAACAAGCTCACCTTGGCCCTTTTCCGCCTTGGGAATGGATGTCTTGGTCCAATCGAGCCCATCGCCTCAAATGGGCATCAGTTTATTTTAGTGGCTATCGACTACTTCACTAAATAGTTTGAAGCCACATCTTACAAAGCTGTGACTAAGAAGGTCGTTGCGGATTTTTTCCGCGACCGGATTGTTTGTCGGTTCGGAGTTCCAGAGTCCATAATCACCGACAATGGCGCCAATCTCAACAGTGATCTGATGAAATCCATGTGTGAGACTTCCAAAGTCAAGCACAAGAATTCCACAGCATATAGACCTCAAATGAATGGAGTTGTGGAAGCCGCCAACAAAAACATCAAGAAGATACTAAGGAAAATGGTAGAAAATCACAAATAATGGTACGAGAAGCTACCGTTCGCTTTATTGGGATACTGTACCACAATCCGTACATCAACCGGGGAAACTCCTTACTTGCTGGTTTATGGTATTGAAGCTGTTATTCCCGTCGAGGTGGAGATTCCTTCCTTAAGAATCATACAAGAAGTTGAGCTCATCTACGTAGAATGGATAAGGAGCCGTTATGAGCAGCTAGCCCTCATAGAAGTAAAGAGGATGAACGTAATATGTCACGGGCAACTTTATCTAAACAGAATGTCCAGAGCCTTCAACAAAAGAGTTAAGCTGAGACAGTTCACACCGGGGCAACTGGTGTTGAAGAAGATCTTCCCGCATCAAGATGAAGCCAAAGGGAAATTCTCTCCCTACTAGAAAGGTCCTTACATGATTCACACAGTATTGATAGGAGGAGCCCTCATACTCGCATAAATGGACGAAGAAATTTGGCCAAAACCAATCAACTCAGATGCAGTCAAGCGATATTATGTGTAAATTATTTATGTTTTCTACAAATGATGTTAATTGACTATGATCAACCTGATTCCCGTTTCAGTGGGGATACGTAGGCAGCCCTGTGGGTTCGGTCACAATTCAATAAAATTTCTATTTTCCCCACAATCAGAAACTGTGGCAGAATTTTGAGGAGGGCCCTCAAAATTTCGAAGCAAGTTCATCCAATCGTAGCATATAGAGCAATTAGAAATGTTTTCCGCTTAACTGGGGAGAGCAAAGGAAGTAAAAATTCCTCTGATCGTGTCACAGTCACTGGTTCATCTAACCAATTTCTAAAACTATATTTTGACTATGTCTTTGAAAACTATGCATGCCTGCTTTTGAAATAAACTCTGTTTAGCGAATGTTGCCTCGATAATTTGAACAGGATCTTCAGACAGAGCGAAGAAGATCAAGCAAGCCGATGGAGGCACGAATCGACCCCCCTACAGGATTCACGGTTTTTCTTTGAATGCAGGAACAAGGAATACGCACACCTTGGAATCACGATTTTTGTAACAACAAAGATACTTAATCCATTTCCAGCTAAGAAATTCTGCCATCATCTATTATCTATTCTATTTTCATTGGGACTAAGCCCTGTCCCAAATCTTGCATGAGGCTAAGCCTTGCCTCTCAATTTGCATAAGGCTAAGCACTGCCTTTAATTTGCATGGGACTAAGCACTGTCCCGAATTCTGCATGAGACTAAGCTCTGTCTCAATCTTGCATGAGGCTAAGCCCTACCTCTAATATTTCATGAGGCTAAACATTTCCTCTCTATTTGCATAAGTATGAGCATTGCCTTCACTCTGCATGGGACTAAGCCTTGTCCCGAATCTTGGATGAGGCTAATCCTTGCCTCTCCATTTGCATAAGGCTAAGCACTGCCTTAAAATTTGCATGGGACTAAGCCCTGTCCCGAATTCTGCATGAGACTAAGCTCTGTCTCAATCTTGCATAAGGCTAAGCCCTGCCTCCAATTTTGCATAAGGCTAAGCACTGCCTTTACCTCGCACAAGACTAAGCACTGTCTCCGTTGCACCATCTATTTTCTTCTCTCGGGATAAGCTCTTCCTTCAACTTACTACAAGACTAAGCCTTGTCTTGTTGCTTCTAGCATCATATTTTTCACCTCATGAGCTGAAATATCACCAAATTTTTCGAAGGCGTCATAGTCTGAAGGCATCATCCTTATAGCCGGAAGACACCATGCCATGGTCTGAGGATATCTCAAACTTGCACATCATTATTCAAAGGCGTCATGGTTCGGAGGCACCATTTTCATGGCTCGATAACATCATTTCATGGCCTGAGAATCCCTCACTAAACAATTCATGGCCCGGGACGTCATGGTCTATGGACGTCATCCTCAACCGTCCAAAGACAATTCTCATGGTCTGAAGGGAATTTTTATCATGTTTAATTTATGCAGAGATATATGCTTGTAGCACGTCTTTTATTCGCAGGTAACCTGATAAAGAACCATTACCTCAACAGGAACAATCCTGCTCCAGTTCCTTCATGCTACCTCAAACTTGACCGCTCACCGCAACCATTTCACCTATTCCAAAACCTTGTGTCCGTTTTTGTGATAACTTCATCGGTATATTCTGCTGATGAATCCAAAACTACACACGTCCTGATTCTTGTAAAAATCAGGGATATGTAGGTAGCTCAGAAATCAGAGTGTGGCCTATGTCTCTCAAATCACCCTACTCGGTCAAAATTGGTCATCGTATCTTTACCCGAGAACTCTTTCATCCTTCATGGGTAAAGAGGGCAGCTATTGATACCCAATTTTTCCCTATAAAATTATTAAAAATGCATACCTATCTTCAAAATAGTACATGCGCATCAACTAGTATTTTTTCATAATTTTTGCATTTTTTAAAGATTTTATTAATTTATCCTAGCATTTTTATTATTTAAATAATTACTAATTGCATCAAAAATGACTTTATAATAATTTTATGGCTTAATTTTACTATTTATATTTATACTAAGCTTTAATTATTTCATAAATATCCACATTTACATTTTTGGGTTATAATCGCAATAACTTTGCAATAATAGCCCATGTATGCATTATTACATTATTTCACCAGAAAATAGTTTTTTATATTTTTTTCTTCATGTTGAGTAATTATTTTAAATCATTTTATGCATGAAAATCATTTTTTATAATCTGTTAATTATTTTTACAAATTATTTTACTGATTAATTGGGTATTTAACAAATAGCCATTTTAATTCTTTTAATTTTTGGACCTAACCAATTATACCAGCCCAAATAACTTAAAACTTATCCCAATTCTCCCCAGGCCCAACTCTATATCTACCCGACTCAAGCCCCTCTCTAATCGTGGTTGTTGATCTCTAAGATCAACGATCCACATTAATTCCTTCCTTTTTAATCTAAAGCCAACCCTAAACCCCTTCATTTCCCTTCCCTTGTCGTCCTCGTTTCCTTAATCCCTCCCCTTCTCTCTCAATCACTCCCCTAAAACCTAGCCGCCTTCACCGAAAAACCTCACCGATCATGAGGTTTCTCTGTATTTTTCGGCCCTTGCCGACCTTCTACATCTTCTGGTTGTTCGACTTCGTTGATTTATGAGATAATCTCAAAGAGATTCAACAAGGTTTTGTTCGAAACCTTTCTCACATGCTTGTCTATGGCCATTTCCTTTTATGAGTACTATTGTATTTTATTTATGGTTCGCATCTATGGTTTTAGACCAGTTTTCCTTTCATCTCTGTGATTTTCGAAAACCCTAATCTTATGACTACTTGGGTCTGTTCAGATCCTTGTAGATCTGAAACGTTATAAGTGTTATTCGATACTTTTCCTCAAAAATCTTCTGTTTTCTTTATTTCTATTTGATTCCAGTGATTTCTAAGAACAAGGGTTCGTCCTAAGTTCTCTTCAAACAATTTTCAAACTTCCAAGTGTTGAATCTGATTATTCTCTACTGTTTTGACTAATTTTGAATATCTGCTTTAAACCCTAGGTCATACCGTTTATTGCACTAATTAGTTATGTGATTTTTTCCCATTATTTGTTTATTCCTGTCAATCAAATATGTTGATTTATTTTATTTAGGGTACAAATTATATTTTCCCGTTAAAATCAGTACTTCACTATGATTTACCTATTTTATTTATTTTGTGACTTTAATTAGTAATACTTGAATTAATTAGACTATGAGTCTGATTTAGAGGGTTCAGTTGACTCGTATATTGGTATGTGATTGATTTCTTACCTTATTTGAACCCTAATCTGTGTTTTTAATTGATTCTCCCAATTTGAGGTGTCTCTCCCGTATTTTTTGTATGAATTGATTGGGTTAAACTCTCACTCTGATTCTTCTAAAACACGAAAATAATTCAGAAAGAAACACACACACATAAACTTTGCTCTGATTCAGACCCTTCTACTACTTGTGTTTACTACACTGTTTAGCCGGCTGAAAGCCAAGGCTAGACCACTGAGTTCTGCACACTTTCACCTTCTGTTTTGCTATCTTTAACTGGTATGTCTCCACTCTTATTGTCATTCGTTATTCTATGAAGATTAAAACTATGTGCTTTTCCTTCCTATTGCTCCACTTATGTGTTTAGACATATGTCTTTCCTGTTTATTGATTTTAGTCAGTATGCTCTACTTTTGTATTTAGATATGTGTCTTTCCCGTTTATTGCTTTAAATCAGCATGTTTACTTCTGTATTTAAACTCATGTCTCTCATGCTTATCAACATCAATTAGTATGACCACTTATGTGTAGTTAAATCTATGTCTTCTCTGTGTGTTGATCTCAATTAGCATGACTACCTATGTCCTTCCTAATTATTGACCTTGGTTAGCATGAATGCTTCTGTGAAGCCGGATCTCTATGACTTTCCTGTCTATTGCTTTAAATCAGCAAGATCATTTATGTTTTTATGTCCCATTCAGTAATCTGGTTGTTACACATGTAGTTAGACCTATATGTTTCCTGTTTATGGCTCTTAATCAGTATGATATGTCCTATTGAGTATTATGGAACCTGATTTTTATGAAATATCAACCCGCCCTTGCCTGCTCTATGTCCTTGATAATCAGCATGCTTTCACTCTCACCATGTTTTATGTGTTCCTGACTAATGAATTCTATGTTCCCAACCCCTACTACCCTCCTTTGTATAGTTGTCTGTTTATTATTCTGTTCCCAGCATGCTATGTGCCCCACTTAGTGATAATTAATGAACTAACTTAAATCTAGGCAATGTAAGGCTTTGCCTGAAATGGTTGTGATTTTGTTTTTGCCCTTTATTTGATTGCTGTAAGTCTTTGTTTGAACTCAGAGTGCTGCAATGACTCTGTTTATACCTGTTTTACTTCTAACTATTTTTCCTTAAACTATTCCCTATTCTCATATACTATTTTCCAACTCCTACTCTTAGAACACCTAGGGTCCTGCCCCTCCAATGTGAGCACTGCCTAGGAGTCCATGAGACTCCTCCGAACTCTGATGCACTGGGGCTGGCTCTTCCACACTTATGAACGAAAATGTTTTCTTTAAAGGGTCTCTAGTGTGAGCATTGCTCGGGGTCCTTGAGGACCTTGAGAACTTTCGCACACCAGGATACCATTTTGTTACTATGAGATACTGGCACTTCAGACTTGGTTGAAGTCCTGGTTTTTCAGGTTTACATTTGGGCCTATCCAGGCTCCCTATAGTATAAGAATATTCATTCTGCAATTCATTTTACATTTGGTCTATAATAATAATTCTTGTAAAAACAGATTTTGGGGATATTAGTAAAACTGGGAGGGACTTTTTATATATTTTGTGGGAATCGGGTAGAAATCATGCCCATAGGGTTGTTATGATTATCTACATGCATTAGAAACCATGCCCATAGGACTGTTCTGTGCATTAGAAATCATGTTTATATGACTCATCTCGTTATTTGTCCTAAATTTCTACTTTTCATTCTAAAAAATCCTGCATTCTCACATGTGCATTAGAAATCCTGTTTTTAGGCCACTTATCAATTTTGTGTATTAAAAATCATGTTTCACTCACTTAGATATCATCCTATAAGCAGACAAACAGTTCCAACACTTAGTATCATGCTTGTTGAGATAAATACGTAAAAATCAATTTCGGTGTTTATGCTTGTGATCTTCCTCAGCACATAGACAAAATAGAGTGTAAACGGATAAAAACTGTCTGTTTAAAATCAATCACTGGTTTAGAGTTATGGTCTTGATTAATTCTTAGATGATATGTTTAGAGGATACCGCTGATCCACATCTGGGAAAGCCTTTAGGAAAACTAAAATTCTAAAGTTTCGAATTTTGTTTGTGTGATTGCTTATAAACTGCCCAGATTCAGTAAGCCATAAAATCAGTAGGCAAACTTGTATTGGTAAAAAAAGAGCTTCACGCGTGTAATAAATCTTGATGACTCAATAGTCTACGTGGAGCAATGAAGACACGACAGCTGGACGGGACTCTAAGAAGAGGTAGGCAAAGAGGCACGGCAAATCACATCCATGGGTTAATTAGCTACGGAAGTCTCAACCTGATTAAGAAGATGAAGAGACACGGTCAAAATTTTCCTTCGACAGAATAAAGGGCAGATTCAGAGATCTTCAAATTAGAGATCCATACGTTACACAACATTCACTCAACAGTTACAGTTGATTCATTGTAACGTTACATTAGAGTCATTATTAGTCATTATTGCTCAATCACCAAAAAAGGTAGACGTTATATTAGGAAATTCCCTATATAAAGGAGTAAAATATAACCTGTAAAAGGAGAGAAAAAAACATTCAAAATACTATTGCAATATAAGTACTTTTTTTTGCATCTTACTACTTTCCATTTACAAGTTTTCCTACAATTATAATCTTATTCTTTGGTTATCAGATCCCGTGTTCTTCTTAAAATAGCTTTGGGCAAAGAATCCAATTCTTTGGTTAAACAAATTGGTTCCATTACCAGGAATATGATAATCTTTGTTTTCTTTTCAAGCGATATCCTCTGAATTATGTCGAACTCCAACGACAACAACCAGCAAAGGAATGGAACCCCAGTTCCATCGCCTTCAGGAACCCCGCGTGGTTCAAGGGAACAATCCCCAGAAAGATCCAATAACAACAATGATAATAATGATCAAACTGTGGAACAAGATCGGGTAAAGCAAATGATTGCAGAGTATGTGATCCAAGCTTTGCAAGAACTTGCGAGGGGATTACCGGCAGCGTTACCTGCACCACCGACACCACCCCCCAATAATACCATCACCATGGAAAATCCTCAATCTGGGTTGGCAAACTCACGGAGGGGAGATACTCCTAATGAATCTCTCGAAGTGAGACCAGGTATGTCTAATAACTCTGAGTTACAGACTTTATTACTAACTTTGCAGAAACAGGTGAAGGAACAAAACGATCGAATCGAACAAATTCCTCGAGTACCACCTGTTATCAAAGGCATTGACGTTGATAGATATTCTCAACAACCTTGGAAACCAAGCGCAACACCTGTACCCATTCCAAAGAAGTTTAAAATGACTGAAGTACCTAAATATGACGGGACAACCGACCCACGCGACCATGTAACTGCTTTTACCACCGGAGTGAAGGGCAACAACTTAACAAAATAAGAAATTGAGTCGGTCCTAGTTAAAATATTTGGAGAAACACTTAACAAAGGGGCGCTAACCTGGTGTTCTCTTCTACCTGAAAACCCTATTGATCTTTTGCTGAGCTTGCAGATTCTTTCATAAAGGCACACTCCAGTGCGCAAAAAGTCGAGAAAAGGATAGAGGACATCTTTAAAATAAAACAAAGAGACACGGAACTACTTCGTGAATTTGTAGACAGGTTTCAACGAGAAAGAATGCAACTACCAAGGGTGCCTGATAATTGGGCAGCCATGGCATTCGCAAGTAATCTAAATGACAAAAGCTCAGAAGCCACGAGAAGACTCAAGGAAAGCTTGAGAGAATTCCCAGCTACAACGTGGAACGATGTTTATAACAGGTATAGTACTAAACTTCGAATAGAAGAAGATACCATTGCTCATCCAAAAGAGGAAGATTATACCAGATCCAGATGTTTCGAATCAGAATCAGACAGGAGATCAGGTAAAAACAGGTACGATTCTTACTTGGGACCATCGGGATGTGAAACTCGTCCCGGGTTCAAAAACACCAGGTCATATTATCGACGACCAAGCAAAGATGCGAGCTCGTCCTCATAGATCCAGAAGGGATCAAGATCAACGACCTAGAGGTAATGCGCGAATTGGGGATCATACCTTTAATGTAAGTACCTCCGAACTAATTTTAGTGTTAAGAAATTTGGGTGATAAAGTTTGATGGCCCAAAGAGATGAGGTCGAATCCGAATAAGAGGAACCCAGATCTCTGGTGTGAATTCCATAATGATCATGGACACAGAACTGCAGATTTTTTCAAGGTGAGGTAGAACAATTATTGAAGCAGGGCTATTTGACAGAATTGTTCCATGAAAAAGGTAAACAGTCATACATGAAGAACAGGCAGGAGCCCCCAAAACCTCCATCTCCAAAATCAACCGTCAACCTGATACATGGAGGTGAAGAAGTAAACAGAGTGGTCTGCAAAACGAACACGAAGTTCATAATTACACACGAAAAATGGGTTCGTGATAATCTGGAAGAAAACAATATAACCTTCGATGATGCAGATATCGGTGGATTAATGCTTCCTCACAACGATGCTCTGGTAATATCTTTACTTATTCATGACACTAACGTAAAAAAGTGTTGAATGATCCAGGTAGTTCAGTCAATATCATTTTGTTAAGAGTCATGGAAGAAATGCTATTAGGGAATCAAGTAATCCCAAGGGCACAAGCCATATCAGGGTTTGATAACACTACGGTTATAACAAAATGAGAAATTGAACTTAGCACTTACGCTGAGGGGGTGATCAAAGGTACCAGGTTCCAAGTCATCGATACTAACATTGCTTATAACGTAATCATGGGAAGGCCATGGATCCACGACATGAAAGAAATACCCTCCACCTTGGATCAGGTAATTAAATTCCCCTCTGAATGGGTGATTCAGCAAATTAGAGGCGATCAACAAACTACGAGAAATATAAATTCCATGGTACACTACAACAAAAAGTAGAGGTGCAAGAATCAAGGGATAAGGAAGTCCTCCAAGTAGGTGACACCGCCCAAACAGTCATGGAAGAAATTACTACCCAAATAGGGACGGAAGGTATTACTGCTGAATTAGGTACGAAAGAAAATACTTACGGGAAAGTGAATCAAGTCACAACGGAAGAGGCATTGGACCATGCGGATGTAGATTCCATACCGGACGTCATTCATGAACCGGAGGAAAACGAGCACATCAAAATAATTAGGAAAGAGCTCGAAGTTGTTCCATTGTCTGAAGGAAAGCCTGAACAGAAAGTGTACATAGGCACGAGGCTGAGTCCCGGTCGAATAGGTAAGTTAATTGATTATTTAAAGGCTAACGTAGATTGCTTTGCGTGGCCCCATTCAGATATGACAGGTATCCCACTAGAGGTGATGACTCAAAAACTAAATGAAGATCCATCCGTCGTACCTGTTAAACAGAAGAAAAGAAAGCAGGGACCATTGAAGAACAAAGTGATTGACGAAGAGGTACGGAAACTCTTAAAGATTGGTTCAATACGAGAGGTAACATACC
>ML328742.1:0-91154 GCA_005239505.1 Nicotiana paniculata
TTAAAACTATTTTTGGTTATTTTAGAAGCAATTTCCTTGTAGGGCAAAAATTGGGTGTTCACACTATTCGGGCCAGATCAGATGCAGTGGCCTCAGATGTCGTGATCACAAGTATTATTTCAGTATGCGGTAGAGATGCATCGGTATTATTCGATTCAGGGTCCACTTATTCATATGTATCAGCCTTATTTGCTCATTCCTTGGATATCCCTCGTGAGTCCTTGGGTACTCCTATTTATGTGTCCACTCCTGTGGGTGATTCTGTGGTTGTGGGACGGATCTATAGGTCCTGTGTGGTTACATTCTGTGGGTTCGAGACCAGAACAGACCTCATATTGCTTGATATGGTGGATTTTGAGGTTATCCTGGCATGGATTGGTTGTCTCCCTATCAAGCCATTTTAGATTTCCATGCCAAGACTGTTACTCTTGCCATGCCCGATTTGCCTAGATATGAGTGGAGAGGTTCCTCAGTTAGTGCCTCTAGTCGGGTTATTTCCTTCATGAAGGCTCGACATATGGTCGAGAAAGGTTGTTTGGCTTATCTTTCTTATGTGTGAGACACTACTGCCGAGTCTCCGACGATTGATTAGTGCCAGTAGTTCGAGAATTTGATGATGTATTCCCTTTAGACCTTCCAGGCATGCCACCGGATCGTGACATTGATTTCTGCATTGACTTAGCTCCGGGCACCCAACCTATATCTATCCCCCCTTATCGCATGGCTCCAAAGGAATTGAAAGAACAGCTCGAGGAGTTATTGGCTAAAGGGTTTATCAGACCGAGCGTATCGCCTTGGGGTGCCCCAGTGCTATTTGTGAAGAAGAAGGATGGGACTATGCGGATGTGTATTGACTACCGCCAGCTGAACAAGGTCACCATCAAGAACAAGTACCCGTTTACGCGTATCGATGATTTGTTTGACCAATTGACGGGAGCGCGGGTGTTTTCTAAGATTGACTTGCGATCAGGGTACCATTAGCTGAAGATTCGGTACTCGGATGTTCCGAAGACTACCTTTTGTCAAGACCCGTAAAATTTCTATGTCTAAAATAATGCCCGAATACGTCCCTGTGATGTTATAACTGTAGAAATTCTTAAAACGGTCCTATTTTGAGTAAAAAATATTCCAGAAATTGCGCGTTATGCGACACACTATGCGATCGCATAACAGGTATGCAGACCGCATAGTGGTCGCATACCTGGACAGGCTACTGTCCAAATGGAGGAAAACTATGCGGCCCAGAATGCGATCGCATTTTGGGTATGCGGACCGCATAGTTGTCGCATTCTTGCCCCATGGTTTTTGCGAGGGAGGTTATGCGACGCACTATGCGATTGCATAATAGGTATGTGGACCGCATAATGGTCGCATACATGGGCAGTGTGGTTCCCATTTTGGCCCATTGGAAGGCCAACTATGCAACGGGAGGGCGGACCACATAGCAGGAATGCGATCGCATTCCTGACCGCATTTCTGTGTCGGGGCTCCTATTTTCTAAATTTAAAAGCCAACCCCCTGTTTTATAAAACACCCCTTTCCCTTTATTTTTAATGATTTTTTTACCAAAAATAGAGAGAGAAGAAGAGAGTTCCTGAGATAGAAGGTTTCAACATCATCAAATTTGATTTTTCCAAAATCACTCAAGCCCGAAAATTATCGTGTTATTGTCATCTTCTTCTCTCAAAGAGGTAAGTCTTCATCCTATTTCCCCAATTTCTCTAATTTTGTGTAAGAATAAAACACACATAGGTTGGTTCTTGAAAATGAAAAGTTAAATCTTGCAGGCATGTGAGTTAAATCCCATAATCTAGTAAAGGGAAAAACAAGTTCGGGTAATTATTCTGAAAAGCGGTTAGTAGTCTAAGGGGTCACATAGTTTTTGATAAAATGCTCAATTGGGTACAAGATTCCTATAAGTGAAATATGTCACATTGTGGAATAGATTGACGGTGCTAGACGGTCCGGTGTATTGTGATAGAAATTAAAAGGGGACGACTCGAGGTATGTATGGCTAATTTTAATCTTCGTAGAGTCACCTTGTTGGTGTCCAATCATTCGGTATGAGTTTCTTGCTGTGTATATGTGAATTGATTGTCCAGTTGTGTTGAGGTGTGAGATTTCATTCTCTGATTTTCTTAGTCGACTATCGTGATAATTGAAATTGTGAAAGGTGATTTCTATGTGATTACTCTATCATGTGCAAGGTTCGTTAAATGCTTGAGTATGTTGGTATGAAAGAATGGTAACAAACTCAAATGTGTAAATGTATCTAAGTGATAAGGGTTGTGTAACAAGTGATGAAAGGGAGTTATGAATTGATCTAATTGAACTAAGTGACCATGGAAATATCGTATATGACTCATTGTTGGCAAGGTTTATTGTGGCTTAACTTCATATGGATTGTTGGTTGTAATGAATTTATATTCTTGTTGATGAGCATCTTTGTGGTTGAATTAATGGATGATAAGACTATTATGAACACATGATTGTTTGGGTGTTATGAAGTTGTACTCTTGATGATATGAAGCCGTGTGATTAAATTGTGGGTTGTTATTATTTTCTATGAGATGTGATTGTAAGGTGGGATCAGGTTTCACGCTGCAACAGAAGTAATAAGGGTGTGATGTGATTGTAAGGTGGGATCGGGTTGCACGCTGTAACAGAAGTAATAAGGGTGTGATGTGATTGTAAGGTGGGATCGGGTTGCACGCCGCAACAGAAATGTAAGGTGGGATCGGGTTGCACGCCGCAACAGAAATGTAAGGTGGGATCGGGTTGCACGCCGCAACAGAAGTAATAAGGGTGTAATGTGATTGTGAGGTGGGATCGGGTTGCGCGCCGCAACAGGGGAAACGATTAAAATAAGAAATAGTGGACACCTCATTTGTGATTCTCTATATCTCTATGCAATAGTTGTTTGGGTTTCTTTAACTGCCTCATATATGTGTATTGTTTGATTTTACATAGAGTAAAGTTTGTTTATACATACTAGTACTATTCAATGGTACTAACGTCTCTTTTGCCAGGGGCGCTACATCTTTTATATGGATGTAGGTGGATCCATAGCAGGTAGCTCAGCTCGCCGTTAGCGGTGCCTCCTCATTTTTCAGCAGTACTGGTCAGCTCCACTTCCTCTCGGGGCCGTGTGTAATTCATGCCATCTCTTCTGAGTCTCTTATGTATTGTAAGGTATAGCCGGGGCCTTGTTTCCGGCAAGTATTGTATAAACTCCTAGTATTCGTAGAGGCTCCATAGACATGATGTGGGTGTAAATATGTATTTTGGGTAGTAACTGTATGTATTCGGAATCGTGGTCCGTATTGGAAAGTTATGTATGTATTGTGTATATTTTTGGGAATCAACTGTTGAAATTCTAAAAGAGAAATGAACTTAAGTTTGTAAATCCACACTTAAATCCTAAGTTTCTATTTCATATGGAATATGGTGCATTGTATATACGGGGGAAACGCGTTGGGTAGGAATTGCAATCTAGGTCCGCTTGACAAGGTTCACCTGGTTAGGCGCCAGTCTCGTCCCTCGGCTTTGGGGCGTGACAAACTTGGTATCAGAGCCTAAGGTTTGAGAAGTGTCCTAGGATGTCTCGAAGCCGTGTCTAGTAGAGCCCTTCTTATCAGTGTGTTGTCGACCACATCTATAATTAGGGGGCTGCATGGACATTTAGAGAAGTACCCTTTTATTGCTATTCTATATCGTGCGATGTGGTGGAAGGTGAGGTTGTCTATCCCTAACTCGTTCATTATTCTGATTTTCAGTAAATGGCACCCAAGAAGAGAGCTCGACTCGGCCTAGAGGCCAATGCCACCCCAGGAGTGGCCGTGAATTATTTATCTGAGGGTGCGGGTGGGAATGATTCCCCGACCCTGAATCTCCCTGACTCTTCCATCCCAGGCCAGGATATTCCTATTCCTGCTCCAACGGAGGGTGCTACAGTCCCTCCGGCTGATTTTCTTGATCCTTCTTCAGTTCCAGCTTCCGGTCCCGGTATTTCTTATGGGGACCTCAGGGGAGCTATTCAGATGTTAACCTAGTTAGTGGCCTCCCAGGCCCAAAGATCACATGTTTCCCCTGCATCCTCTAGCGAGCAAGGGGATTCTTCAGGTTCCAGGGTCAACCAGTTTCTGCGGTTAGCCCCTCCAGAGTTCACAGGAACCGACCCAGAGGCCGACCCTCAGGATTTTATTGATGAGATGTACAAGACCCTCCGAGTTATGAGGGCTACTGAGACAAAGGGGGTTGAGTTGGCTGCCTATCGTCTGAAGGGAGCGGCATATTCGTGGTTTGAAATGTGGGAGAGTTCCCATGGAGAGGGGAGCCCTCCCGTGAGGTGGAAGGAGTTTGTGGATGCCTTTATGGATCATTTCTTGCCTGCCAAGATTATGGCAGCCCGTGCTACAAAGTTTGAGGCCCTCAAGCAGGGCAACATGAGTGTGTGGGAATATCATATGGAGTTTGTGCGCTTGTCCAAATATATTGTTCACATGGTGTCTACTATGGAGGCTAGAGTTTGTCGGTTTGTTCAGGGCCTTGGTCCCTTGGCTATTAATGAAGCCGCTACAGTTGCCTTGCATTCGGATATGAATTATGGGAAGCGGGATTCGCCCAGGCTACAAAGGCTCGAAAATTGAAGATAAGGATGGGAGAGAGAGAGAGCAGTAGTAGGGCCCGGTCAGCGGGAAACCCTGGGAGCTCAGTTGGAGGTGTGAGATCAGCCCTTGGGAGAGGATCATCAGGGCCTCTCTCAGTGTTATGCTCAATCCTCAGCCAGTGCGCCGCAATCAGGGCACAGTTATCAGCAGGGAGGTCATTTTGGACCCAGTTCAGATAGCAGGAGGTTCCACCATTCGGGTCATTCAGGTGGGAGGTTCCAGAAGCAGCGGAGGGTCCCATGCCCTAAGTGTGGGAGATTTCATACTGAACCTTGTTACTTGGATATTCCGGTATGCTATAGATGCGGAGTGAGGGGCCATATTCAGCGAGATTGTCGTGCACCCAGTCATGGCACAGGTAGGGGTGCTGTTCAGCCCTCCAGTTCATCAGCCGCTACGTCCTCAGCACGCCCTCCAGCACCACCAGGGCACGGAGCAACTAGGGGTAGAGCGCGGGGTCAAGGGGGACCCAGCCGGTTTTATGCTTTGAGTGGTCGCCAGAGCGTCGAGGCTTCTCCAGATGTTGTCACAGGTATTCTGACTGTTCAGTCACATGATGTTTATGCTCTTATTGATCCCGGGTCTTCTTTGTCATATGTTACTCCATTTATTGCTTCAAGTTTTGGGATAGAACCCGAACAGCTTCATGAGTTGTACTCTGTGTCAACTTCGGTTGGTGATTCTATTACAGTCGCACGAGTCTATAGGAATTGTGTTGTCACGGCGTGTGGTCGGGATACCACGGCCGATCTTATCGAGCTAGGAATGGTAGATTTTTATGTTATCATGGGGATGGATTGGCTCTATTCGTGCTTTTCTAAACTCGACTGCCGAACCAAAATTATGAGGCTCGAGTTTCCTAATGAATCAGTTATCGAGTGGGAGGGGAATAATGTTGTGCCAAGAGGTAGATTCATTTCTTACCTTAAAACCTCAAAGATGATCAGAAAAGGGTGCATCTACCATTTGGTCTGGGTTGCGGACACCATTTCAGAGGTGCCTGCTCCCAAATCTGTGCCTGTTGTGAATGAATTTCTTCAAGTATTTCTGGACGAGCTTCCTGGGATTCATCCAGATAGAGAGATCGAATTCGGGATTGATGTATTGCCAGATACGCATCCAATATCTATTCCACCTTACAGGATGGCGCCAGCAGAATTAAGGGAGTTGAAGGAACAATTGAAAGGTCTATTAGAAAAGGGTTTCATTCGGCCTAGTGTCTCGCCTTGGGACGCACCGGTTCTTTTTGTCAGAAAGAAGGATGGATCGCTTCGGATGTGTATTGATTATCGGCAGCTCAACAAGGTCACTGTCAAGAACAAATACCCATTGCCTCGGATAGATGATTTGTTCGACCAGTTACAAGGTGCTAAGTTCTTCTCAAAGATTGATTTGCTGTCCAGGTATCACCAATTAAAAATCAGGGAGCAGGATATTCCTAAGACTGCCTTCAGGACTCGTTATGGGCACTTTGAATTTCTGGTAATGTCTTTTGGGCTAACCAACGCCCCAGCAGCTTTTATGGATCTTATGAATCGGGTTTTCAAACCGTTTCTGGACTCCTTTATGATTGTCTTCATTGACGATATTCTTGTTTATTCGCAGAGTCAGGAGGATCATGCTAATCACCTCAGGGCAGTTCTGCAGACTCTTCATCAGTACCAATTGTATGCAAAGTTTTCAAAATGTGAGTTTTGGCTAGAATCAGTCACCTTTTTGGGCCATGTTGTTTCCAGGAAAGGGATTCGGGTTGTTCCCCAAAAGATTGCAGCGGTAAAGGATTGGCCTAGGCCAACAACCCCGATAGAGATTCACAGTTTCTTGGGTCTAGATGGGTATTATCGGAGGTTCGTGGGGGGATTATGTACTCTCGACTCCCTATTGACTAAGCTAACGCAGAAAGCAGTTACGTTTCAGTGGTCCGATGCATGTGAAAAGAGTTTTAGGGAATTAAAGTCGAGATTGACTTCGGCACCAGTGTTTACCTTGCCAGAAGGTTCAGAGGGATTTGTGGTTTATTGTGATGCTTCGAGGATTGGTTTGGGGTGTGTGTTAATGCAATGTGGTAAAGTTATATAGTATGCTTCAAGGCAGCTCAAGAATCATGAGAATAATTATCTGACGCATGATTTGGAGCTCGCAGCGATTGTGTTTGCATTAAAAATCTGGCGGCATTATCTTTATGGTGTCCATGTGGACGTGTTCACAGACCACAACTTTTAGTCGGAAATCCATGGGTAGCTTGGCACATTTGGAAGTCGGTCAGAGGCTTTTTGCTCGAAAGTTTATCAGTTGGTCAGTCTGGGTCTGTCTTTCGGCCTCAGATGAGGGGAATGTCGTGGTACGTAATGGAGCGAAGTCTTCGCTTATAGTAGAAGTCAAGGGAAAGCAATTCAGGGATACAACTTTGGCACAATTGAGGGAAGCAATTTTGAATCACAAGACTTCAGCGTTCTCACTCGGCAATGATGACGGTGTTCTGTGGTGTCAAGAGAGGTTATGTGTTCCAGATGTGGATGATCTCTGGGAAAAGGATAATGGCAGAGGCTCATAATTCCAGGTATTCCATACACCCAGGTTCTACGAAAATGTATCACGATCTCAAGGAAATTTATTGGTGGAATGGTATGAAGAGGGGTGTGGCGGACTTTGTGGCTAAGTGTCCGACTTGTCAGCAAGTGAAGGCCAAGCTTCAGAGGTCCGGTGGATTGACGCAGCTTATGGAAATACCAATATGGAAATGGGAGATGCTCATTATGGACTTCGTGGTGGGGTTACCTCGCACTCCACGTAGGTTTGACTCGATTTGGGTGATAGTGGATCGACTCACGAAATCAGCTCACTTCTTGCCAGTCAAGTCCACTGATACTGCAGAATAGTACGCTCAGTTGTATATCAAAGAAATAGTCAGGCTCCATGGCAATCCAGTATCTATTATCTCTGATCGAGGGGCCCAGTTCACAGCTAACTTTTGGAAGAAATTTCAGCAAAGTTTGGGTACGCAGGTAAATCTCAGCACAGCATTCCATCCACAAACTGATGGGCAAGTAGAACGGACCATTCAGAAGCTTGAAGACATGTTACGGTCTTGTGTATTAGATTTCAAGGCTAGCTGGGATGATCACTTGCCGCTTATAGAATTTGCTTACAATAACAGTTTTCATGCTAGTATTCAGATGGCCCCATTTGAGGCATTGTACAGAAGGAGATGTAGATCTCCGATCGGATAGTTTGAGGTTGGTGAGGCAGAATTTTTAGGACCAGACCTTGTGCACCAAGCCATGGAAAAAGTTAGAGTCATCAGAATCGTCAGAAATCCTATACGGACGTTCGTCATAGAGATTTGGAATTCCAAGTAGATGATTGGGTATTCTTGAAGTATCTCCAATGAATGGAGTAATGCGGTTTGGGAAGAAAGGAAAATTGAGTCCTAGGTATGTCAGGCCGTATCAAATCGCTCAAAGGATAGGACAGGTGGCCTATCGGCTGGAATTGCCCCCTGAAATGTCATTAGTGCACCCGGTGTTCCATATGTCTATGTTGAAGAAAGTGGTTCGAGATCCATCAGCCATCGTTCCAGTTGAGACTATTGAGGTTAATGAAGAATTATCGTATGAGGAGGTTCCGGTTGCTATTCTTGATAGGCAAGTCCGTAGATTGAGGAACAAAGAAATTGCTTCAGTTAAAGTGTTGTGGCGAAGTCAACAAGTTGAGGAAGCCACGTGAGAATCGGAAAATGAAATGAAAGAAAAATATCCCCATCTGTTTGAACAAGTCTAGTAGTGATCGTGCGAATTGTCATCTCTAAGCAATTATATGTTATGTTCAGTTTTTTGCAAAAGCACCCCATTTTCCCCTAATTGCTCTATTATTGTAACTTCTCAAGTTGTGCCATAATTGTGTATGTTGTGACTATTTGATTAATGTGCAACCCCTTGGAGTAAATGAGATTATGTGAAACTCATGTGATGGTTCAATGATTAATTGAAGTGTATATTGGTAAGGATTAATTGAAGTGTATATGGCATGTTGAAGTAATTGAATTATATGGGACTTGTCGAGGTGACAAAATTATGTGCAAGGCCATGAAATAACTAGTTATGTGTGAAATTGGTTAGGAACATGTGTTTCGAGGGCTCCCTGACAGGTAGATAGGCCTAATTACAGAGGAAACTCTAGCGAAATTTTTAGAAAATATCAGAGTAAGAAAAAAATTTGGGGTTAGCATATTGTGTTTTCAAAACCAAATGATTTCCCGATCCTCATTCGAGGACGAATGATTTTATGTGGGGGAGTATGTAAAGACCCGTAAAATTTCTAAGTCTAAAATAATGCCCGAATAGGTACCTGTGCTGATATAACTGTAGAAATTCTTAAAACGATCCTATTTTGAGTAAAAAGTATCCCAGAACTTGAAAGATTAAATTTCCAAAAATTGCGCGTTATGCGACGCACTATGCGATCGCATAACAGGTATGCGGACTGCATAGTGGTCGCATACCTGGACAGGCTACTGTTCAAATGGAGGACAACTATGCGACCCAGAATGCGATCGCATTTTGGATATGCGGACCGCATAGTTGTCGCATTCTTGCCCCATGGTTTTTGCGAGGGAGGTTATGCGATGCACTATGCGATCGCATAACAGGTATGTGGACCGCATAGTGGTCGCATACCTGGGCAGTGTGGTTCCCATTTTGGCCCATTGGAAGGACAACTATCCGACAGGAATGCGGACCGCATAGTAGGAATGCGATCACATTCCTAACCACATTTCTGTATCGAATCTCCTATTTTCTAAATTTAAAACCCGACCCCCTATTTTATAAAACACCACTTCCCTTCATTTTTAATGATTTTCTGACCAAAAATAGAGAGAGAAGAAGAGAGTTATTGAGAGAGAAGGTTTCAACATCATCCAATTTGATTTTTCCACAATCACTAGAGCCCGGAGATTATCGAGTTATTATCATCTTCTTCATCAAAGAGGTAAGTCTTCACCCTATTTCCCCAATTTCTCAGATTTTGTGTAAGAATAAAACACACATAGGTTGTTTCTTGAAAATGAAAAGTGAAATCTTGCATGCATGTGAGTTAAATCCCATAATCTAGTAAAGGGAAAAACAAGTTTGGGTAATTATTCTCAAAAGGGGGTTAGTAGTCTAAGGGGTCACATAGTGTTTGATAAAAGGCTTAATTGGGTACAAGATTCCTATTCTAAGTGAAATATGTCACATTATGGAATAGATTGACGGTGCTAGACGGTCCCGTGAATTGTGATAGAAATTAAAAGGGGACGACTTGTGGTATGTATGGCTAACTTTAATCTTCGTAAAGTCACCTTGTTGGTGTCCAAACATTCGGTATGAGCTTCTTGCTGAGTATATGTGAATTGATTGTCCGGTTGTGTTGAGGTGTGAGATTTCACTCTCTGATTTTCTTAGTCGACTATCGTGATAATTGAAATTGTGAAAGGTGATTTCTATGTGATTACTCTATCATGTGCAAGGTTCGTTAAATGCTTGAGTATGTTGGTATGAAAGAATGGTAACAAACTCAAATGTGTAAATATATCTAAGTGATAAGGGTTGTGTAACAATTGATGAAAGGGAGTTGTGAATTGATCTTATTGAACTAAACGACCAGGGAAATATCGTATATGACTCATTGTTGGCAAGGATTATTGTGGCTTAACTTCATATGGATTGTTGGTTGTAATGAATTTATATTCTTGTTGATGAGCATCTTTGTGGTTGAATTAATGGATGATAAAGACTATTGTGAACACATGATTGTTTGGGTGTTATGAAGTTGTACTCTTGATGATATGAAGTCGTGTGATTAAATTGTGGGTTGTTATTGTTTGCTATGAGATGTGATTGTAAGGTGGGATCGGGTCGCACGCCGCAACAAAAGTAATAAGGGTGTGATGTGATTGTAAGGTGGGATCGGTTTGCACGCTGCAACAGAAGTAATAAGGGTGTGATGTGATTTTAAGGTGGGATCGGGTTGCACGCCGCAACAGAAATGTAAGGTGGGATCGGGTTGCACGCTGCAACAGAAATGTAAGTTGGGATAGGGTTGCACGCCGCAACAGAAATGTAAGGTAGGATCGGGTTGCACGCCGCAACAGAAGTAATAAGTGTGTAATGTAATTGTGAGGTGGGATCGGGTTGGGCGCCGCAACAGGGGAAACGATTGAAATAAGAAACTGTGGAAACCTCCCTTGTGATTCTCTGTATCTCTATGAAATATTTGATTGGGTTTCTTTAACTGCCTCATATATGTGTATTGTTTGATTTTACATAGAGTAAAGTTTGTTTATACATACTAGTACTATTCAATGGTACTAACGTCCCTTTTGCCGGGGGAGCTACATCTTTCATATGGATGTAGGTGGGTCCATAGAAGGTTGCTCAGCTTGCCGTTAGCGGTGCCTCCTCCTCATTTTTCAGCAGTGCTGGTGAGCCCCAATTCCTCCCGGGGCCGTGTGTAATTCATGCCATATCTTCTGAGTTTGTTATGTATTGTAAGGTATAGTTGGGGCATTGTATAAACTCCTCGTATTCGTAGAGGCTCCGTAAACATGATGTGGGTATAAGTATGTATTTTGGGTAGTACCTGTACGTATTTGGAATCGTGGTCCGTATTTGAAAGTTATGTATGTATTGTGTATTTTTTTGGGAATCAACTGTTGAAATGCTAAAAGAGAAATGAACTTAAGTTTGTAAATCCACGCTTAAATCCTAAGTTGCTATTTCATATGGAATATGGTGCATTGTATATGCGGGGGAAACGCATTGGGTAGGAAAGGCAATCTAGGTCCGCTTGAATGGATTCACCTGGTTAGGCGCCGGTCTCGTCCCTCAGTTTTGGGGCGTGACACTTTTCATACGAGATATGGTCACTATGAGTTCCTGGTGATGTCTTTTAGCTTCACTAATGCCCCAACAACATTTATGGACTTGATGAACAGGGTGTTCAGGCCTATTATTGATTCTTTTGTCATCGTCTTCATTGACGACATTCTGATTTACTCACGTAGCCTGGGGGAGCACGATCAACATTTGAGGGTGGTGCTCCAGACTTTGCGGGAACATAAGTTGTATGCTAAATTCTCCAAGTGTGAGCTTTGGTTGGATTCTGTGGAATTCTTGGGGAATGTGGTATCCGGAGAGGTATCAAGGTCGATCCTAGGAATATTGGGGCAGTTCAGAATTGGCTACACCCTACTTCAACTACAGAGATCAGGAGCTTCTTGGGTCTAGCAGGTTATTATCGTTGTTTTATGGAGAGCTTTTCCTCCATTGCAGCCCCTCTGACTAGGTTGACCCAGAAGAAATCCCCATTTCAATGGTCTGACGAGTGTGAGGTGAGCTTTCAGAAGCTCAAGACAGCATTGACCTGAGCACCAGTTCTAGTGTTGCCTTCCGGTTCTCGGATGTACACAGTTTATTGCAACACTTCACGCATTGGTTTGGGTTGTGTGTTGATGCAGGAGGGGAGAGTTATTGCATATGCTTCGCGGCAGCTGAAAGTTCATGAGAAGAATTACCCATGTGTACAATTTGGAGTTGGCGGCGATTGTTCATGCTCTTAAGATTTGGAGGCATTACTTGTATGGGGTTCCTTGTGAGGTTTATACAGATCACCGCAGTTTGCAGCACATGTTTAAGCAGAGGGATCTTAATTTGAGGCAGCGCAGGTGGCTTGAGTTTCTGAAGGATTATGACATCACCATTCTTTATCCTCCGGGAAAAGCGAACGTGGTAGCAGATGCCTTAAGCATGAAGGCGGAGAGTATGGGTAGTTTGTCTTCCCTTTCAGCACAGGAGAGACCTCTAGCTTTGGACATTCAGTCCTTGGCTAATCTCCTGGTGAGGTTGGACCTTTCCGAGCCCATCCGGATTCTTGCATGCGTGATGGCTTAGTCTTCATTATTCGGGGGAACCGACAGTATGATGATCCGCACTTGGTGGCTCTCCGGGAGATAGTGGTACAGGGTGGTGCCAAGGAGGTTTCTATTAGCGAGGATGGTGTTTTGAGACTTCAGGGTCGCTTATGTGTCCCTAACGTTGATGGCCTGAGAGGTAGAATTCTAGAGGAGGCTCACGATTCACGATATTCTATACATTCGGGTGCTACGAAGATGTATCGTAATCTAAGACAGCACTACTGGTTGAGACGAATGAAGAAAGACATAGTGGAGTATGTGGCTAGATGTCTAAATTGCCACCAGGTTAAATATGAGCACCAGAGGTCAGGAGGCCTACTTCAGCAGATGCTTATACCTTAGTGGAAATAGGAGCGCATCACTATGGACTTCGTAGTCTGATTGCCTCGGACTTTGCGGAAGGTTGATGCGATTTGGATCATTGTGGACGGGTTGACCAAGTCGGCACATTTCATTCCAGTATCTACTACTTACACTTCTGATAGGTTGGCCCAGATCTATATTCGGGAGATAGTTCGGTTGCACGGTGTGCCTGTGTCCATTATATCAGATTGAGGTCCTCAGTTCACCTCGCATTTCTGAAGAGCCGTACAGAGTGAGTTGGGCACCTGGGTAGAGCTCACCACAGCATTTCACCCTCAGACCGATGAGCAGTCGGAACGGACAGTTCAGATATTGGAGGACATGCTCAGAGCATGTGTGATTGACTTTGGAGGGTAGTGGGACCAGTTCTTGCCATTGGCCGAGTTTTCTTATAATAATAGTTATCAGTCCAGCATTGAGATGGCTCTATTTGAGACCTTGTATGGTCAGCGATGTTGATCTCCTATCGGATGGTTCGAGCTTGGCGAGGCTAAGCTACATGGAACCGATCTGGTGAAGGATGCTTTGCAAAAGGTGAAGTTGATTCAGGAGAGACTTCGCACAGCACAGTCTAGATACAAGAGTTACGCGGATCAGAAGGCGCGTGATGTATCATTTATGGAGGGCGAGAAGGTTATGTTGAAGGTCTCGCCGATGAAGGGTATTATGAGATTTGGGAAGAAGGGCAAGATGAGCCCGAGGTTTATAGGCCCATTTGAGGTGTTGAGACGAGTTGGGGAAGTTGCTTATAAGCTTGCTTTACCTCCTAGTTTATCAGGGGTTCATCCGGTCTTTCATGTGTCCATGCTCCGTAGGTATCACGCCGACTTCTCTCACGTGGTAGATTTCAGTACCATTCAGCTATATGAGAGATTGGGTTAAGAGGAGGAGACAGTTGCTATCATTGACAGGCAGGATCGCCAGTTGAGGTCCAAGAGGGTTTCCTCCGTAAAGGTCCAGTGGAAGGGCCAACCAGTCGAGGAGGCGACTTGGGAGTCCGAGGAGGACATGCGGAGCAGATATTCACACTTATTCAGCACTCCAGGTATGATTCTAGACCCGTTAGAGGACGAACGTTTGTTTAAGAGGTGGAGAATGTAACGACCCGACCGGTCGTTTTGTGTTTTAGGACCCCATGCCCCTAAATGATACTTCCCGTAGTTTCTTTTACTGATTTATGATTCGCGGGGACGGGTGGTTCGAGGTTTGGAGGAGTTTGGAGTAGTATAGGAACACTTAGTTCCTTAAGGTTGGCCTTAAAGGCCAAGTTTGACTTCAGCCAACATTTTCAGTAAACGACCCCGGAATCGAGATCCAAATATTTTAGTAAGTTCGTATGATGATTTCGGGCTTGGGCGTGTGTTCGAAACGGGTTTTGGATGATACCGGAAGGGTTTCGGCGCCAAATAGTGAAGTAAGAATGTCTTTAAGTTCAAATTGAGGTTTAGAACGTGTTTTTGTGTTATCGAGGTCCGAACGGAATTTCGAGACTGGGAATAGTTCCGTTATGTCATTTATGACTTGCTCGCAAAATTTGGTGTCATTCCGAGTAGTATAGGTATGGTTCGGCATGTTGAAAGCGAATTCAGAAACTTGAAGTTCTTAAGTTTGATCCAATAGGTTTTGAGGTGTGATTCTTAGATTTAGCGTTGTTTCGGGTGTTCCGAAGGCTCGAGCGAGTCCGTAATATGCTTTAAGACTTGTTGGTATATTTGGATGGGGTCTCGGGTGGGCCCAGATGCCATTCGGGCATCGAGCGAGGCAAAACAAACAAGCCTAAAATGACTGCTGGTGCACCAGGTCTGGTACAACCGCACCTGCGGAGGTCCAGTCACAGGTGCGAGACCACTCCTGCGGTCCCAGCCTCGCAGGTGCGAATCCTGAGGAAGTTGCCAAGTTCCGCAGGTGCGGGTCCTTTCCGCAGGTGCGGACTTCCCACCGCAAGTGAGAAACCAGGCCCCCTTTCCCTTATCCGCAGGTGCGAGAAATTCCTCGAAGATGCGAGACCGTAGGTGCGGTCCTCGAGCCGCATGTGCGAAAAAGCCTGTAGGCAGTGCACTTTCTTTTAAACACGGGCTTAGCCATTTTTTTGACCATTTTTCTTCATTCTTGGGAGATTTTGAGGGCATGCAAGGAGGGTATTCGACCTAGCTACTAAGAGGTAAGTAATTTCTACTAAGAATTTAGCTTATTACTTGAATTTTTAGGTAGATTAACACCACAATTAGTAGAAAATATGGGTTAGAGTAAAAACCTAGGTTGTTGACAAAAATGGGAAATGACAAAGAAATTTGTTGAGGAATCAAACAGAAACTATATAATATTGATCCTTAGGCCATGGGTGATATTTTCCTTCAAAAAATTTTGGAATCCGAGCATGTGGCCCGAGGGTGTATTTTGGGATTTTTCAATTTAGGTTGAAACAATCATTTAAATGGGGAAATTTCATACTTTTGAGTATAGATTGATTTATTTAAGCAATATTTGACTAGTTTCGAGTCCTTGGGAGACGAATTTGGAGTTTCGGGCGCATTCTTGACCCGGGAAGTAGACTTGACGCGAAGTAAGTCTTCTTTATAACCTTGTAAGAGGGAATTTTCCCCATAGGTGAATTAAATGAGTATGTGTCATTGTTGTGCGGATTACGTACGTGCGAGGTGATGAGAGACCGTGAGTAGTGACTATTATTGTTATGTCCGGGTAGTTAGGCCACACCATGCCATGTGAATCTCATTAACTTGAGTTATATGCTTTGTAACTTCATTATATGCAACTGTATTTTAAAGGGAAACCGAGAGCTTGATGTCTTAAAGGAAATTGTCATTTGAAAAGAATTTAAAGAAAGATGTTGTATTTGCATGCGACTGCTTCGCAATTTATATCCCGCGAGCGGAGTGATTATTTACCCTACTCTCATGGGAGCGGGTCGTACGCCACGGCGGGTATTGATAGATGTATCTATGGTTCGCGTCGTTTGACCCTTCGGCAGTGCACAGTTATTATTATTATGTTGGCCCAGGCCGGATGTCCTTATTCCACCATGCGCATGCTATTTGCCTGATACTGTTTATGACTGTTGAGTTGCGAATTATCCCGGAAGATCGAACTGAAAACTTGTAAATTGATGCTTCATTTCACATTCGGATTTTATTACGGTTCATTATTTATTTTCTTATTATCCATGCTTACTTGTTATCCTCTTTTAAATTATCACATAAATACTCTGTTTGGACCCTAGTAAGTGTCAAGTCGACCTCTCGTCACTACTTCTTCGAGATTAGGCGGGATACTTACTGGGTACATATTATTTATGTACGCATACTATGCTCTGTACTTAATTGTACAGGTTCTGAGACAGGTGCATCTGGGCTCCAGTCCGGAGCTCGTCCCTGAGTTTTTACTAGTCGAGGCTTCATAGTGAGCTGCTCTTCTCGGCGATTTCCAGCAGCACTCTGGAGCTATTCTTTTGTCATTTATGTCTATAATTACTCAGACAGTAGGACAGACTTTCATTCTTTTGATATTATTCTACTAGATGCATGTAGACTTGTGACACTAGTTCCTGGCACACACACGCTATTAGACTTCATTTTGGGATGTAATCGTAAATTATGACTTCATGATATTTATTTTTGTGTAAAATTTGCCTAAGTTATTCGTTTCTACTTAAATGTCTCGAACTAAGTTAAGCAAGTGTGAAAAATATTTTTATAAACTACCATAAATCACTAGTAAATAAAGGTTGGCTTGCCTGACGGCGGCGTTGGGCGCTATCGCAACCTGGGTTAGGATTTGGGTCGTGACATAATTGTAATTATAGTTTTTATCCAATGATAATTTTACGTTCAATATAATAAAAGTCATCGTTCAGGTTACGCACATCGCACGTGTATCTTATCTCAGTGAGTGTTTGAGTTATGAAATAAACGTATACGTTCCTAACAATAGTTATTACTATTGACATTGTACATCTAACTAACTCAATTAAGAAAAAACGTCTCATAAAAATCCTCAATCCTCAATTAATAATTCAAATTAAAAATTATGCAACTTTTTTAACAAATAAAGTTGGCATGCTTCCTTTCAGTTCCAGTAGTACACATGGTCATTGAAAACATAAATAGTGGATAGAACTTCACACATATATTAAACAACTAATAATCCATGAATTTCATATGAATGCAAGATCAAAGTGCCCTGAAAATGAGAAAAGACATTCAAAAAGAATACTAAAGAAAGCTAGTAAAATACATTGGAGAATGACTCAGAATCATATATGAAAGAGTATATTTAGTGTCGATACATCATTATTCAAGTGGAATTAGTATTATCGTTATATTTGAAAATAATTAGTTTCATAACAATTATAAAATTTATTTTAAAAGGTAAAATGATCGATACACATTTTGATTGGAGAACATGTATTTCTTATTAATTTGAAGGATATATCTTTTGAAAAAATCTTACGAAAATTGTAGTAATTCTTGTAACATGATATTGAATCTAAAACGATTGATATATCTATTTTTTGGTAATTACATTCCGATATTTATTATATATTTTGTTTATGATTCTTCAAAAGGCTATTAATAAAAATAATTATATTTTTTTTAGAGATTTGGAATAAAGAGGGTCGTCATATAGTTTGTAGAAAAAACTGGTTCACACGTAAAAAAATTTAGCACATATATTTTTATATTAATTTGAAGGGCATATCCTTATGGGGTAAGCTTACAGATATTGTAGTCATTTTTGTGACATAATATTAAATCTAACATGATTGAAATCGTTATATATTTTTATTATGATTCTTCAAAAGTCATCAAATTAACACTAATTTAAAATTTTGTATCTTTCTTTTAGAGTTATTGGAATGAACAACTAGGTCATATAGTTTATAAGGAAAAAAATGAATAATTAAGTAACAACGTAAGGTCTAAAACTGACTAATCCTGAATGTGTATTTTACAACCAATAACTTATTACGCATACAAAAAACTATAGAGGGTCATTTATTGGAATAGATGAAAAATAAAATACATTAATAAATGTCAATTTATTTTGAATACTTATTGTTTAATTCTTATTTATTATATTTTTAATTTAACCAAGTTAATTTTTAATACTATATTATAATTGATTCGACTTTATTTTCTAATTTCTTTCATCATCAGTGGTCTTTTTTATTGAAATGTATCTATTTAAGCCAAGATTTTTATCAACCTGAAATAATTTTACTTGTATGATGAATTTGAAAAATAATGAAATTAATTTTTTTCTCTAATTATCTATTCAAAATACTTATTTATTTATTTTCAGCAATAAAAGATATAAATTATATTTTATTAATTTAAATTCTTAATATTAGCTCACAGCAGTTTTAAATATTCGATTATAATTTTATTTTATCGAATAAAAATTCTTTTGTCAAATTGTAAGAAAATCAATGAGTGGAAATAGTATTTTAAAGTATTTTGGTATATAAAATAGTTTCACCTAAATCAAAACATAAAAAAAGTTACTCCTTCATCTTTCAAGAACGTCGTACGTCCTTTTTCTTTTTTTATTGAATTCTTGGTATCTCTCCAAAGGGATAAACTTCTAAATATCAAGTTGTTACGTCCTAGTTGGTTAGTATTTTTAATTCTTTCCTTTTCTTGCCATTTATATATAAGTTAAGTGTAAAAATTTATATAAAATAAAATGTTAATATTTTATTCTGAATATTAAATTTTTCTACGTAATCCAAATAAGGAAGAATGTAATATATAAAATTTAGTTGATTTTGTAGTCCTAAATATTAAAAAATTAATTAAATGAATATTCCTACATATAAGGAAAATAACTATATGAGTATTCCTACATATTAGGAAAATAACTAAATTACTATTTTATCCGATGTAAACTCTATTTTTAAAGGGTAAAAGAGACGAACGACATTTCGCNATGATATTCTTATATTTATTTATCTACTTCCTCTAATTATTTTTAATTTTGGATATATCTGATTATTTATTTAATATTAAAATTTTAAATCAACTAAAATTATAGTTATTAAATAACTCTTTATTTGAATTATGTAAAAAATTCTAAAATTTCTAATTTTAAATCAATTAAAATTTTACTTTAAATAATTTATTTACTTATTTGAAGTTTGTGCCATAATTATAATAACTTCTATATTAATTTCTTAGTATTTAGAACTTTCAAAATCAACTAAAATTTTATTTATTAAATATTTATATAATATATAAAGACACTCAATAATTAGTAAAACAACATATAATCAATATTTTCTATTGAGGTATGCAAACTTGAAATGATTAGAATGAAATAATAGAAGACAAAATATATTCGAAATGAGTTATTGATAAATAATTTTTTTTTTATGTAATACAAGTGAGAAAAAATAAAATTCTCTCTCTAACCCAATGCTCACTGGCGCACGTTAGTACGACGTCCGACCACCGTAGATATGGCTCGGGGAAGAGGAAGACCTCGAGGAAGACCAAGGTTGCAACCTTTAGCTGGGGGAGGAAACCTAGCTGAAACCAACATGCAACTAGAGAAAACTCCAGTAGCTACTATGGTGAATGTTACTGTACCATTGGAAGATACTCGACTGAAGAAACATGCAAGTGACGGAATGAATCAAGCTACAACTAAGAGATTGGATCTGAGTGTTAGTCCAATTCTAAGTAGCCAAAGTGACAAATCGACTGAGAAGGCTGCAATCTAGCGAGTACAAGCAAGTTAACACAAGATCTAGCACCAGTAAATGAGGAGAAATGGGAGAAAGCAGTGTGGACTTCATTATTTGCAGGTAATAGAAGCTCTGAAAATGGTTTGAAACTGAGTTACATACCACCTAAATTGTAGAAGGGAAGGCAGTGGTACAACTTGAGAAAGAGGATGTGGAGAAGGAAGTAATGAAATGGAAATGTTCCCTAATTGTGTATGTAATTGCCGAAACACCGGGCTATAATTACATGCATAGATTTGTAAAACAGAGTTGGAATCAAGTTTCAGAGCCGGAAGTATTCTATCATGATGAAGGATACTATGTTGTTAAGTTTCTATCTATGAATGATATGAATGAGATTCTATACTCTGGTCCATATACAATGAACAATAAGCCACTTATTTTGAAGCCATGGACTGTTAATTTTGATTTTACCAAGGAATTTCTATCAGAAATTCCACAGTGGGTGATACTACCTAACCTACCTATGAGTTGCTGGGGAGTACAGTCTTTGAGAAGAATTGCAAGTGCTATTGGCAAACCATTTTATGCAGATGAATGCACATCCAAGCAGAAGAGGATCTCATATGCTAGGATGTTAATTGAGATTAATGTCACTAGAGCATTACCAACAAGTGTCACAGTATGGGAACCGGATGGAAGATAGTTTGAACAAACAATAGTCTATGACTAAAAGCCAGAATTCTGTGAAGAATGTCTGAAGATTGGTCACTCTTGTAAAAAAGTTGAGAAATATCAAAACCGCTATGAACAGCCTAGAAGAAGAAGGAGACCAGCTGCTGGACCAATTGCTACACAAGCAGCTCCTTAACAAGTTGAAAAAGTGGTGCAAAAGTGGAGAGCTAAGAAGACTAATAAGGTGAAGGATCTTCCTATTATGGTAGTGGGAACAGATCAACAAGTGGAAGAGACAAATGACAAGCACCTGCTGATCAAACACAACAATCTTTAACAAGAATTGGAGATCAAACACCTAGAATGGAGATACAGAACACTCAAAAAATCCCTGAACTGAGTTGTATCAGGGAGTTCCCAGCTCTGGCTACTAATATATTGATAGGGAATAAAATAGTGGAGAAGGTGGAAAAGGGATACAAAAATGCTTGCCCACAGTTGATAGTGGGCCACCTATTATAGTTTAATGACGTGGGTGATATGGAATGTGAGGGGAATAAATAAGAGATATAAACAAAAGGAGCTAAAGATATATATATACAGAATAAACAAATAAAGTTAGATGGTTTTTTGGAAACTAGAGTAAAGGAGAGTAGAGCCAACAGGGTATTCAAAAATATCTTACCAAGTTGGGCAATACAGAACAACTGTCAGAGTGCAGTAAATAGGAGGATCTGGCTAACATGGGATCTTAAGGTTTATTGTATTGATGTTGAAAAGATAGATGCTCAATTAATTCATTGCACAGTAAGGGGGAGAATGGATGGTTTTGAAGCCTGCCTTACACTAGTTTATGGTTTCAACACAATTGAGCCGAGGAAGTCTTTATGGAGTAATTTGAATGATATCTCAATACAAATGACAAAGTCTTGGATAATTGGTGGAGATTTTAATGCTAGGTTGTATATTCAAGACAGAATGTATGGCAATCCAGTTGCAACGAGTGAAATGGTAGATTTTTCAGACTGTATTCATAACCTGTTTCTGAATGAACTAGCACGGAAAGGAGATTACTGTACTTGGTCCAACAAACAACAAGGTGATGACAGAATAATAAGTAGAATTGATAGGGTGTTTCGTAATGACTTGTAGATGACTAACTGGGGGCATGTATGCACTGAATATGATGTGCCATTGATATCTGATCACTCACCTATGCTGCTGAACATCAAGTCTGTTAGATCCAACATCAAACCACCCTTTAGATTCTTTAATGTATGGACAGATCATAAGGAGTTTGGAAATCTAGTGAAGTCCATATGGAACAAAAGATTAGGAGAGGATTATATGGAGAATGTAAGGAAGAAGCTCAAAGCTCTGAAGCCTTTATTCAAGAAACTAAATGATGATGAATATAAGGGAATAACAAAGAGAATTGAAGATGCAAGAAGTGAACTTGTTATAGTCCAAGAAAAGATGCAAAGCCAATATAGTGACGGTCTACTAGAGCAAGAGAAACAAGATCTCCAACAACTAGAGAAATGGTCTCTAATTGAAGAGAGTATTCTGAAGCAAAAATCAAGAGTTAAATGGATTAAACTGGCGGATGGCAATACCAAGTATTTTTCTGCTATTGTGAAAGAGAGGAGCTATAGAAAACAGATACTAGAGCTGACTACAGAGGATGGAAGGAAGGTTAATAATCAGGTTAGCATCAAAGAAGAGTTTATAAGATTTTATAAAAAAACTGATGGGAGCTTCTACAAAGACATTACCAGCAATCAACAAAGAAATAATGAAGAATGACCCTAAGCTTAATCATGAACAACAACTTAGTTTTATTGCTGAAGTGACAGAAGATGAAGTATATACGGGTTTATGTGCTATACAAGAGGATAAAGCTCCTGGGGTTGATGGATATAACTCATGTTTTTTCAAGAAAGCATGGCCTATATTGAAGCAGGAGATTGTGCAAGCAGTGCAGAAGTTCTTTATCACTGGAAGAATGTACAAATCTATAAACTGTATAGCAATTACTCTTGTTCCTAAAGTGAGTAGCCCAACTACAACAAGAGAATTCAGGCCTATTTCATGTTGTACTATCCTTTATAAGATCATATCTAAAATACTAGCAAGTATACTACAGGGAGTAATTGCTAGTGTGATAAGTCAAGCTCATGCAGGACTCATTCCAGGAAGGAAAATATCAGATAACATAATCCTATCTCATGAACTTGTGAAGGCATACACCACAAGGAACTCTTCTCCAAGGTGCATGATCAAGATTGATCTAACCAAAGCTTATGATTATGTGGAATAGATATTCTAGAACAAGTGATGGTTGAGTTGAGGTTCCCTAGTAAGTTTCAGCAGCGGGTGCTTACTTTTCACGACCCAAACCCTAACTCAGATCGCGATGGCGCCCAACACCGCCGTCAGACAAGCTAACCATTATCTACTAGTGATTTCAAGCAGTTTACCAAAAACATTTTTCAACACTTGCTTAACTTAGTTCGAGATATTAAGTAGAAACGGATAACTTAGGAAAATTTTATGTAAAATAAATAATCATGAAGTCATAATTTACGATTACATCCCAAAATAAAGTCTACTAGCGTGTGTGTGTCAGGAACTATTGTCACAAGTCTACAGGCATCTAGTAGAATAATATCAAAAGAATGAAAGTCTGTCCTACTGTCTGAGTAGGTATAGACAGAAATAACAAAAGAATAGCTCCAGAGTGCTGCTGGAAATCGCAAAGAAGAGTAGCTCACCGTGAAGCTTCGACCAGTAAAACTCAGGAACGAGCTCCGGACTGGAACCCAGATGCACCTGTCTCAGAACCTGTACAATTAAGTACAGAGCGTAGCATCAGTTCATAAATAATATATACCCAGTAAGTATCCCGCCTAATCTCGAAGAAATAGTGACGAGAGGTCGACTTGACACTTACTAGGGTCCAAATAATGTATTTAAGTGATAATTTAAAAGAGGACAACAAGTAAGCATGGACAGTAAGAAAATAAATATCGAATCGTAATAAAATCCAAATATATAATGAAGCATCAATTTACAAGTTTTCAGTTCGATCCTCCAGGAAAATTAACAGCTCAACAGTCATAAACAATATCAGCCAAATAGCATACGCATAGTGGAATAAGGACATCCGGCCTGGGCCAACATAATAATAATAATAATTGTTCTCTGCCGAAGGGTCGAACGGCGCGAATCATAGATGCATCTATCAATACCCAACGTGGCGTACGACCCGCTCCCATGAGAGTAGGGAAAATAATCACTCCGCTTGCAGGATATAAATTGCGAAGCGGTCGCATGCAAACACAACAGCTTTCTTTCAATTATTTTCAAATAACCATTCCTTTAAAACATCAAATTCTCGATTTTCATAAAAACAAAGTTGTATACAATGAAGTTACAAAGCATATAACTCAATTTAATGGAATTCACAGGGCATAGTGTGGGCCTAACTACCCGGACATAACAATAATAGTCACTACGCACGGGCTCTCGTCATCTCGCACGTACGTAGTCCCCCACAATAATGACACATAATCATTTAATTCACCTATGGGGGAAATTCCCTCTTACAAGGTTAGAAAGGAGACTTACCTCGCGTCAAGTCTACTTCCCGGGTCAAGCATGCGCCCGAAACTCCAAATTCGTCGCCCAAGGACTCGAAATTAGTCAAATATTGCATAAATAAATCAATCTATACTCAAAAGTATCCCTATTTAAATGATTATTTCAACCCAAATTGCAAAATCCCGAAATACGCCCCCAGGCCCACATGCTCGAATTCTGGAAATTTTTTAAGGAAACTATCACCCATGGCCTAACGATCAATATTATATAGTTTTTGTTTAATTCCTCAACGAATTTCATGGAAATTTCCCATGTTTTTCAAAAACCTAGGTTTTTACTCTAACCCATGTTTTCAACTAATTGTAGTGTTCATCTACCTAAAAATTCAAGTAATAAGCTAAATTCTTAGTAGGAATCACTTACCTCACAGTAGCTAGGTCGAATACACTCCTTGCATGCTCTCAAAATCGCCCAAGAATGAAGAGAAAATGTTCAAAAATGGTTAAGTCCGTGTTTAAAAGGAAGTGCACTGCCTATAGGCTTTTCGCACCTGCGGCTCGAGGACTGCACCTGCGGTCTCGCATCTGCGAGGAAGTTCTCGCACCTACGGATAAGGGGAAGGGGGCCTGGTTTCGTACCTGCGATGGGAAGTTTGCACCTGCGGCTCCACTTCTGCGGAAAGGGGCCCGCACCTGCAGAAATTGGCAACTCCCTCAGGAGTCACACCTGCGAGACTGGGACCGCAAGAGCGGTCTCGCACCTGCGACTGGACCTCTGCAGGTGCAGTCGTACCAGACCTGGTGCACCAGCAGTCATTTTTGGCTGGTTTTTGCCTCGCTCGATGCCTGAATAGCATTTGGGCCCACCCGAGACCCCGTCCAAATACACTAACAAGTCCTAAATCATAATACGGACTCGCTCGAGCCTTCGGAACGCCCGAAATAGCGCTAAATCTAAAAATCACACCTCAAAACCTATTGGATCAAACTTAAGAACTTCAAGTTTCTGAATTCGCTTTCAACATGCCGAACCATACCTATACTACTCGGAATGACACCAAATTTTACGAGCAAGTCATAAATGACATAAAAAAACTATTCCAGATCTCGGAATTCCGTTCAGACCTCGATAACACAAAAACACGTTCCAAACCTCAATTTGAACTTAAGGACATTCTTATTTCACCATTTGGAGCCGAAATGCTCCCGGGTCATCCAAAACCCGTTCCGAACACACGACCTAGTGTGAAATCATCATACGAACCTAGCGAAATCTTCAAAACCCTATTACGGGGTCGTTTACTGAAAATGTTGACTGAAGTCAAACTTGGCCTTTAAGGCCAACCTTAAGGAACTAACTGTTCCTATACTACTCCAAAATCCTCCAAACCTCGAACCACCCGTCCCCGCAAGTCATAAATCAGTAAAAGAAACTATAGGAAGTCTTATTCAGGGTCACGAGGTCCTAAAACACAAAACGACCGGTCGGGTCGTTACATTACTTGTATGAAAACTGTTACCTATTCAATTATCATCAATGGAGAACCTACGGAACTATTTCCAGCTGCAAAGGGATTGAGACAGGGAGATACCATGTCTCCTTTCCTCTTTTCAATTGCTATGGAGTACTTGAGTAGATGCTTGAATGGACTGAGAAAAAAAAAGGGAATTCAAATATCACCCTAGATGTGCTAAGCTTGGCATAACTCATTTGAGTTTTGTAGATGATCTGTTACTTTTTGCAAGGGGTGACATAGCCTCAATCACCCATTTGCAACACTGTCTTAATCACTTTTATGGGGCTTCAGGTTTGAAATCTAACCAAGAAAAGAGTTCAATCTTCTTTGGAGGTGTTACTCAGTTGGCTAGTGAAGAGATAGTGAAAAATTTTGGTTATTCCAGAGGTATATTTCCAATTAAGTACCTGGGAGTTCCATTAACCACCAAGAAGATGTCCATAACCCAATGGAAACCACTTACTAAGAAGATGGTGGCAAGAATTTCATCATGGACAGCAAAAAAACTCTCATATGCTGGAAGAATTCAATTAGTGCAATCTGTCTTATTTGGTATTCAGGCTTATTGGTCTCAAATGTTTCTGATTCCTAGCAAGGTTTTGAAGACTATTGAAGCATACTGCAGAAGCTATCTGTGGTCAGGAGTCAATGTCATTACAAGAAGATCTCTAGTAGCATGGGATAAAATGTGTACTCCTAAAAGTGTTGGGTACCAAATCTAATCAATTTAAAAATATAGAATAGAGCAGCAGCAGCAGCAAAAAACTACTGGGATTTAGCAAACAAGAGTGATAAGATGTGGATCAAATGGATACATGCATATCATATAAAAGGACAACAGCTGTCTGATATGCCAATACCAAAGCAGGCTTCCTGGTTAGTTAGAAAGATGGTGGAGGCAAGAAGTTAAATAGAAACAATTCATATTCAACTAAAGAAGAACAACAGCATGATCAGACAACTATATTTGGCTATGATGGGTCAATAGCCAAGATTCTAATGGAAGATGTTCATGTTTGGAAATGAAGCAAGGGAAAAAGCTAAATTCACAATGTGGCTATACTTCCAAGATAGGATGCTAACCAGTGACATATTAAAAAAATAGGGGATGCGGGTGGACAAGGAATGTGTTATGTGTAAAGTGCATGATGAGAATAGGAAGTATATTTTTGTTGAATGCGAGTATACTAAGAGTGTATGGACAAGATTGTTAAAATAGATGCAGAGGCAACCAGTCTGGGCAACTTCATGGGACCAATGGGCTGCAGAGAATGCAAAAGGGAAAGCAAGTAAGGCAGGAGTATTCAAGATGGTGTATGCAGAAACAATTCATGTGATCTGGAATGAGAGAAATCACAGGATATTTGACAAACAAAGCAGGAAAGCTGAAGAGTTAGCTAGCAATATAGCATGTATATGTAATGTTAGAGCAACAAATCAAAATAGGCAGCTTATACAAAAATTTCAATTCTGATTGTAAGTGATAGTAGAGAGGAGGTGAGTTAAAGCAGAACAAATAGGTAGTAGGCTGAGTTGGAGAGGTAGAACAAATAGGACAGTAGGCTGAGTTATAAGCCAACTGTGGATTTGTAAAAGCTTCAATGGTGATTAATGGAAAAGTTTAATTACCAAAAAAAGATAATTAATTTTTTCCTTTTACAAATATTTTAAAGAATGACAACTTCCTACATTTTTATACATTAGCTTATTATTGCAAATTATTCGCTCAACATTAGTCACTTTTAAAGTTTATATTTTCACTTTATTTTCATAGGAGCTACAGGCCAACCTCGTAGTAATAAAAGTAAATTTTTATTTTTTTGTTCGATATAATGGCACAAAAATAATAATAATTTTCATAAGATATTCTTACAAAACTCTAAGGACTTTTTATTGGGTTGGATTTGGGATCAAATATACATACATACATACATACATACATACATATATACATACATACATACATACATACATACATACATACATACATACATACATACACATATATATATATATAAGAACAAAATATACTTGTGATATTTTAATAATTATTTATTGATATGGGGAACATGCACAAAGCGTGTACTATAAGACTAGTAAATTAAATAAAAGAAAATAATTAAATAAAAAGTTGCGTGTTTTATTTATCGATCTCTGATGTTAATTTTTACTGATCTCCTGTAAAAAGGGTTGTATACTACTGACTAAAATAACATTTGTATTAAGCCATAAAATCGATCTCTAGAAGGAGAAAACATAATCTTTTATGACTAATTACAATTGAATAAAGAAAATAATTATATAAATATCTCATATGTGTCATTTATCATTCTTTTATATAACTACATTTTACCAATCTCGTGTGAAAAGGACCATAAAATAAAAAGAACATTTATAACGAAATATAAAATCAATCTCCCCGTTATCTTATTGTTAATATCATTATTACTCCGTTAATAGTATTCACATTCCCTATAGTTTAGGGTATGACTTTCCAATGGACGGGTCAGCCTAGCCCATCCCGATCGCGTCTCGGTCCCGATTCCGTCCCGGCCCGACCCACTAAATATTAAACTGGATTGGGACTATATTAAACGAGACATAGGATGGGACGGGTTTCTCATTTTGTCTTGGTGGACTGGCCCGTTAAGGTCCCGTCCTGTCCCTCAGCCTGCGCGAATTTTTCTTTTTTTCAAAAAAGAGCAATTGGCCAACAACAATTGTTTCAAAATTAGCCGTTGGCAACGGCTATAAACGGACATTTTTGGCCCCTACCCCCCCCCCCCCCCNCCCCGCCCTCCTCCATTTTTTTAATTTAACCCCTAAGTTTATTAAATTACACTTTGGCCCTATTTTTAACTATAGATACCCCTATCCTTCTTCATTTTTTCCCACAAAAATCAATCATTTTCTCTCAAATCTCTAACATTTTATCTATATTATTCTCTCAATTTAATCATAATCAACTACGCTTCAAGTATTTGGAGCAAATTTCAAGCTTCAAATTAATTCGTCAAGTATTTTGAGCAATTTTTTGGGTAATTTTTTCAAGTTTTAATATTTAATCATGGTGTACTCGTTCTCCTAATTTTAATATTTAATTTTTGCGTATCATTTTAGTGCTTAATTTTTGTGTTTACATTACATGTTCTATTTTCCTGTTTCATTTGTGTATTTAATTTTTATGTTAACTTTTCTAATTTATTTTCGTATTTAAATTATGGTTCCTAAAAGTGTATTTGGCGTAACCAACCCATTTAAAAAAGTAAGAAAGGTGATAATTGTAGTAATCATATCCTAATCCTTCTCCTAGAATTAGAAAACATATAGATGAATAGACTCACGTTGATGAAGCTTCCTTTTCTACCCCCGCATTTTATAATATTAATTCGGGAGAACAACTAGGTCATGAAACTTTACAAAGACAATTTGGCAATGATATTTTTAATGAGGAAGAAGAATTACTAGTCCAGCTACACAAGCTCCAACTTAAAGTCAATCTCGATCTAGAGCTTTACCCCATGTATGTAACGACCCGACCGGTCGTTTTTATGTTTTAGGACCCCGTGCCCCTAAATGATACTTCCCATAGTTGCTTTTACGGATTTATAACTTACGGGGACGGATTGTTCGAGGTTTGGAGGAGTTTGGAGTGGTGTAGGAACACTTAGTTCCTTAAGGTTGGCCTTAAATGCCAAGTTTGACTTCAGTCAACACTTTTAGTAAACGACCCCGGAATCAAGATTCGAAGATTCTGGTAGGTTAGTATGATGATTTCGGATTTGGGCATATGTTCAAAACAGGTTTTGGATGACCCGGGGGCGTTTCGGCGCCAAATAGTGAAATAAGAATTTCCTTAAGTTCAAATTGAGGTTTGGAATGTGTTTTTGTGTTATCAAGATCCAAACAAAATTCCGAGACCGGGAATAGTTCTGTTATGTCACTTATGACTTGCTCGCAAAATTTGGTGTCATTCCGAGTAGTATAGATACGTTTGGCGTATTGAAAGCTAATTCAAGAACTTGAAGTTCTTAAGTTTGATCCAATAGGTTTTGAGGTATGATTTTTAGATTTAGCGTTGTTTTGGACATTCCGAAGGCTCGAGCGAGTCTGTATTATGATTTAGGACTTGTTGGTATATTTGGACGGGGTCTCGGGTGGGCCCAGATGCCATTCGGGCATCGAGCGAGGAAAAAACTAGCCTTAAATGATTGCTAGTGCACCAGATCTAGTGCGACCGCATCTGCAGAGGTCAAGTCGCAGGTACGAGACCGCTTCTGCGGTCCCAGTCTCGCAGGTGCGACTCCTGAGGAGATGCCCATTTCCGAAGAAGCGGAGTCGCAGGTGCGGACTCCGCTCCGCAGGTGCGAAGCCAAGCCCCCTTCCCCTTCTCCGCAGGTGCGGTCCTCGAGCCGGAGGTGCGGAAATCCTATAGGTAGTGAGCTCGTTTTAAACACGGGACTTAACTATGTTTGAAAACTTTTCTTCATTATTGGGCGATTTTGAGAGCATGAAAGGAGGGTATTCGACCTAGCTACTGTAAGGTAAGTAATTCCCACTATAAATTTAGCTTAATACTTAAATTCTTAGGTAGATTAACCCATTAAATTAGTGGAAATCATGGGTTTAGAGTAAAACCTAGGTTTTGCCCAAAATGAGAAATTACCAAGAAATTTGTTAAGGAATCAAACAAAAACCATATAATATTGATACTTAGGCCATGGGTGATAGTTTCCTTCAAAAATTTTCGGAATCCGAGCATGTGGGCCCGAAGGTGTATTTTAGGATTTTCCTAATTTAGGTTGAAATGATCGTTTAAGTAGGAGAATTAAGGAATTTGGAGTATAGACTGATTTGTTTATGTAATATGTGACTAGTTTCGAGTCCTTGGGCGATGAATTTGGAGTTTCGGGCGCATTCTTGACCCGAGAAGTAGACTTGACGCGAGGTAAGTCTCCTTTGTAACTTAGTAAGAAGGAATTTTCCCCATAGGTGAATTAAATGATTATGTGTTATTGTTGTGGGGGACTACATACGTGCGAGGTGACGAGAGCCCGTGCGTAGTGACTATTATTGTTATGTCCGGGTAGTTAGGCCCATACCATGCCATGTGAATTCCAATAACTTGAGTTATATGCCTTGTAACTTCATTGTATGCAACTTTGTCTTAATAAAAATCGAGAATTTGATGTTTTAAAAGAATTGTTATTTAAAAAGGATTGAAAGAAAGATGTTGTGTTTGCATGCGACCGCTTCGCAATTTATATCCCGCGAGTGGAGTGATTCTTTCCCCTACTCTCATGGGAGCTGGCCGTACGCCACGACAAGTTGATAGATGCATCTATGGTTCACTTCGTTCGACCCTTCGGCAGTGCACAATTATTATTATTATGTTGGCCCAGGACGGATGTCCTTATTCCACTATGCACATGCTATATGCATGATGTTTTTTATGACTATTGAGCTGTGAAATATCCTGGAAAATCGAACAGAAAACTTGTAAATTGATGCTTCACTACATATTTGGATTTTATTACGATTCGATATTTATTTCCTTACTATCCATGCTTACTTGTTGTCCTCTTTTAAATTATCACCTAAACAAACTGTCTGGACCCTAGTAAGTGTCAAGTCGACCTCTCGTCACTACTTCTTCGAGATTAGGCGGGATACTTATTGGATACATATTGTTTATGTACTCATACTATGCTCTGTACTAATTGTACAGGTTCTGAGGCAGGTGCATCTGGGTTCCAGTCCGGAGCTATTTCCTGAGTTATACTGGTCGAGGCTTCACGGTGAGCTGCTCTTCTTGGCGACTTCCAGCGGCACCTCGGAGCTAATCTTTGTTATTTCTTTCTATACCTACTCAGACAGCAGAACAGACCTTCAGTATTTTGATATTTTTCTACTAGATGGCTGTAGACTTGTCACACTAGTTCCTGACACACACATGCTAGTAGACTTTATTTTGGGATGTAATCGTAAATTATGACTTCATGATTATTTGCTTTGCATAAAATTTTCTAAGTTATCCGCTTCTACTTAATGTATCCAAACTAAGTTAAGCAAGTGTTGAAGAATGTTTTTGGCAAACTACCTGAACTCACTAGTAGGTAATGCTTGGCTTGCCTGACGGCATTATTGGGCGCCATCGCGACCTGGTTAGGATTTGGGTCGTGAAAACATGGTATTAGAGCTCTAGGTTCACGTAGGTCTCACAAGTTACGGGCAAACCCAATAGAGTCTAGTGAATCGGTACGGAGACGTCTATATTTATCTTCGGGATGCTATAGGGTGTTAGGAAATTTCTCTTTATTCATGTTCTATCGTGCAATTGATGGTATACTAAATCTCAATCTTCTATTCTCTCACAGATGGTGAGGACGCGCGCAACCGGTGTTCCGGACCCGGGAGGGGCCACTACCCCCGTTATTAGAGGCCGTGGTAGAGGCCGGGGGAGGGCACCGGCCTGAGGTAGGGGACGAGGGCGTCCCAGGACTGTACCAGTTGCACCCCCATCGGATCCATTAGAGGATCCCATCACTGAGGAGCAGAGCGAGGTGCTCGTAGCAGATCTTGCCCCTTTGGATTTTACGACACCGCCAGGATTTCAGGAGGTCATGGGTCGTATGATGCGGTTCATGGACACCATGACTTAGGCTGGTTTATTTCCAGCATATCCGGCAACATCTCAGGCGGTAGGGGGAGCATAGACCCCTACTGCACAGGCCGTCGGACATGCAGCAGCTGAATATATTATACCTCGGGTACACTGCCCGTGGGCGGGGTTCAGCCAGTAGCAGCAGCAACACCTGAGCCCAGACCAGCTGCGGACGGCGATCCGTTGAAGTTATTAGACAGATGGACCAGAATTCACCCTTCTATCTACGTAGGTGAGCGACATGAGGAGGCACAGGACTTTATTGATAGGTTCAGGGACAAACTGCACAACATGAGGATACTGGAGTCTCATGGAGTTGACTTCACTACTTTTCAGCTAGAGGTTAGGGCCCGTAGATGGTGGCAGTCCTATATTCTTGGCAAACCGGTAGATTCCCCTCCCATCACTTGGGATCAGTTCACTCAGCTATTCCTGGACCGGTATATTCCACGCTCGGAGAGGGAAGATTTGCGCTATCAGTTTGAGCAGCTGGAGCGGGGTCAGATGTCAGTGACCGACTATGAGTCTAGGTTTTCTGAGCTATCTCATCACACACTCATGATACTTCCTACTGATGTAGAGAGAGTGCAGAGATTTGTAGTTGGGTTGCATCCAGGTATTAGGGCCAACATGGCCCGAGAGGTGGAGATGGGGACTCCTTATCAGCTTGTGGTAGAGATTGCGCGCAGGATCGAGGGTTATCGATCGAGGAGCGGAGAGCAGGGTCAGCAGGATAAGAGGGCTAGATTTTCTAGGGATTTCACAGGTGCTCTATCTAGGGGAAGAGGTCAGTTTGGTAGGGGCCAGCCCAGTAGGCCCCCATATCCAGCACCACCACCACCTCCACGAGGTGTCTCAGCGAGGCCTTATTTCAGCACCATGCCGGAGAGTTCTTACTGCCCGCGAGCTATTCAGGGTTCCTCCAGCGGGTATTCTGGTCATCATGGGTCTACCAATCCTTATTTCAGTGCTATGCCAGAGAGTTCATACCGTCCTCCCGCTATTCAGGGTTCTTCTTTAGGGCAGCAGGCCATGGTGCCGGGAAGTTGTTATGAGTGTGGGGATCCAGGTCACATGAAGAGACATTGTCCCGGGCTTCAGGGCAAGGCAGTGCAGTAGGGTCACCAGCCTATGAGATCAGCACCAGCAGTTCGGCCACCCAGAGGTGGAGGAAAGGCTGGTAGGGGTCGTCCCAGAGCTGGAGGCCAGGCAGGGGGGGCCCAGCCAGCTCCTGTTTATTCTAGTGGGGGTCAGTCATCCGGTGCTCCATTTAGATTCTATGTTATTCCAGCCAGATCAGATGCAGTGGCCTCAGATGTCGTGATCACAGGTATTATTTTAGTATGCAATAGAGATGCATCGGTATTATTCGATCTAGGGTCCAATTATTCATATGTATCAGCCTTATTTGCTCATTCCTTGGATGTTCCTCGTGAGTCCTTGGGTACTCCTGTTTATGTGGCCACTTTTGTAGGCGATTCTGTGGTTGTGAACCGGATTTATCGGTGCAGTGCGGTTACATTATGTGGGTTCGAGACCAAAACGGACCTCATGTTGCTTGATATGGTTGATTTTGAGGTTATCCTGGGCATGGATTGGATGTCTCCCTATCAGTCCATTCTATATTTCCATGCCAAGAATGGTACTCTAGCCATGCCCGAGTTGCCGATATTGGAGGGGAGAGGTTCCTCAGTTAGTGCTGCTAGGCGGGCAATTTCTTTCCTGAAGGCTCGACATATGGCCGAGAAGGGTTGTTAGGCTTATCTTGCGTATGTGCGGGACACCACCGCCGAGTCTCCGATGATTGATTCAGTGCCAGTAGTTTGAGAGTTTGATGATGTATTTCCTTCAGACCTTCCATGCATGCCACTGGACCGTGACATTGATTTTTGCATTGACTTAGCTCCAGGCACCCAACCCATATCTATTCCCTTATACCGTATGGATCTGAAGGAATTGAAAGAACAACTTGAGAAGTTACTGGGTAAGGGGTTTATCATACCGAGCGTATCGCCTTGGGGTGCTCCAATGCTATTTGTGAAGAAAAAGGATGGGACTATGCAGATATATATTGACTACCGCCAGTTGAACAAGGTCACCATCAAGAAAAAGTACCCGTTGCCGCGTATCGATGATTTGTTTGACCAGTTGCAGGTTGCTCGGGTTTTCTCTAAGATTGACCTGAGATCGGGGTACCATCATTTGAAGATTCGGGACTCGGATGTTCCGAAGACGGCCTTTCATACGAGATATGGTCATTATGAGTTCCCGATGATGTCCTTTGGCTTGACTAATGCCCCAGCAACATTTATGGACTTGATGAACAGGGTGTTCAGGCCTTATATTGATTCTTTTGTCATCGTCTTCATTGATGACATTTTGATTTATTCACGTAGCCTGGGGGAGCACGAGCAGCATTTGAGGGTTGTGCTCCAGACTTTGCGGGAACAGAAGTTGTATGCTAAGTTCTCCAAGTGTGAGTTTTGGTTGGAGTCTGTGGCATTCTTGGGGCATGTGTTATCCGGAGAAGGTATCAAGGTTGATCCTAAGAATATTGAGGCAGTTTAGAGTTGGCTATGCCATACTTCAGCTACAGAGATCAGAAGTTTCTTGGGTCTAGCGAGTTATTATCGCCAATTTGTGGAGGGATTTTCATCCATTGTAGCTCCTCTGACTAGATTGACCCAGAAGAATGCCCCATTTCGATGGTCCGACAAGTTTGAGGCAAGCTTTCAGAAGCTCAAGACAGCATTGACCTCAGCATCAGTTCTAGTGTTGCCTTCCGATTTTGGGATGTATACGGTTTATTGCAACGCTTCACGCGTTGGCTTGGGTTGTGTGGTGATGCAAGAGGGGTAAGTTATTGCATATGCTTCACGACAGCTAAAGGTTCATGAGAAGAATTACCCTGTGCACGATCTGGAGTTGGCGGCGATTGTTCATGCTCTTAAGCTTTGGAGGCACTACTTGTATGGGGTGCCTTGTGAGGTTTATACAGATCACCGCAGTTTGAAGTACTTGCTCAAGCAGAGGGATCTTAATTTGAGGCAGCGTAGGTGGCTTGATTTTCTGAAGGATTATGACATCACCATTCTTTATCATACGGGAAAGACAAATGTGGTTGCAGATGCCTTACACAGGAAGGCGGAGAGTATGGGTAGTTTGGCTTTCATTTCAGCAGAGGAGAGACCTCTAGCTTTGGACATTCAGTCCTTGGCTAATCGCTTGGCCAGGTTGGACCTTTCTGAGCCCAACCGGGTTCTTGCACGTGTGATGGCTCAGTCTTCTTTATTGGGGGAGATCAGGACTCGGTAGTATGATGATCCGCACTTGGTGGCTCTCCGGGAGACAGTGGTACAAGGTGGTTCCAAGGAGGTTTCTATTGGCGAGGATGGTGTTCTGAGACTTCAGGGTCGCTTATGTGTCCCCAATGTCGATGGCCTGAGGGAGAGGATTCTAGAGGAGGCTCATAGTTCACGGTATTCCATTCATCATGGTGCTACGAAGACGTATCGTGACTTGAGGCAGCATTTCTGGTGGAGACGGATGAAGAAAGACATAGTGGAGTATTTGGCTAGATGTCTAAATTTCCAGCAGGTTAAATATGAGCACCAGAGGCCAGGAGGCCTACTTCAGCAAATGCCTATACCTGAGTGGAAATGGGAGCGCATCACTATGGACTTCGTAGTTGGGTTGCCTCAGACTTTGCAGAAGGTTGATGCGGTTTGGTTATTGTGCACAGGTTGACCAAGTCGGCACATTTCATTCCAGTAGCTACCACTTACACTTCTGAGAGGTTGGCCCAGATCTACATTCGGGAGATAGTTCGGTTGCACGGTGTGCCTGTGTCCATTATATCAGATCGAGGTCCTCAGTTCACCTCGCAGTTCTGGAGAGCCATACAGAGTGAGTTAGGCACTCGGGTAGAGCTCAGCACAGCATTCCGCCCTTAGACCGACGGGCAGTCGGAGCGGACAGTTCAGATATTGGAGGACATGCTTAGAGTATGTGTGATTGACTTTGGAGGACAGTGGGACCAGTTCTTTCTTTTGGCCGAGTTTGCTTATAATAATAGTTATCAGTCCAGCATTGAGATGGATCCATTTGAGGCCTTATATGGTCGGCGATGTCGGTCTCCAATCAGGTGGTTTGAGCCTGGCAAGGCTAAGCTATATGGCACCGACCTGGCGAAGGATGCTTTGGAGAAGGTGAAGTTGATTTAGGAGAGACTTCGCACAGCATAGTCCAGACAGAAGAGTTACACGGATCAGAAGGTGCGGGATGTATTATTTATGGAGGGCGAGAAGGTTCTATTGAAGGTCTTGCCGATGAAGGGTATTATGAGGTTTGGGAAGAAGGGCAAGTTGAGTCCGAGGTTTATAGGCCCATTTGAGGTGTTGAGACGAGTTGGGGAGGTTTTTTATGAGCTTGCTTTACCTCCCAGTTTATTAGGGGTTCATCCGATCTTTCATGTATCCATGCTCCGGAGGTATCATGCCGACTTCTCTCACGTGATAGATTTCAGCACCATTCATTTGGATGAGAGGTTGGGCTACGAGGAGGAGCCAGTTGCTATCATTGATAGGCAGGATTGCCAGTTGAGGTCCAAGAGGGTTTCCACCGTAAAGGTCCAGTGGAGGGGCCAACAAGTCTAGGAGGCGACTTGGGAGTCCAAGGAGGACATGCGGAGCAGATATCCACACTTATTCAGCACTCCAGGTATGATTCTAGACCCGTTCGAGGATGAACGTTTGTTTAAGAGGTGGAGAATGTAACGACCCGATCAGTCATTTTGTGTTCTAGGACCCCGTACCCCTATATGAGACTTCCCGTAGTTGCTTTTACGAATTTATGAATTGCGGGGACGGGTGGTTCGATATTTGGGGGGTGTAGGAACACTTAGTTCCTTAAGGTTGGCCTTAAAGGCCAAGTTTGACTTCAGTCAACATTTTTAGTAAACGACCTCGGAATAGAGATTCAAAGATTTCGTTAGGTTCGTATGATGATTTCGGACTTGGACGTGTGTTCGGAACGGGTTTTGGATGACCCGGGGGCGTTTCGGCACCAAATAGTGAAATAAGAATTTCCTTAAGTTCAAATTGTGGTTTGGAACGTGTTTTTGTGTTATTGAGATCCAAATAGAATTTCGAGACCGGGAATAGTTCTATTATGTCATTTATGACTTGCTCGCAAAATTTGGTGTCATTCCGAGTAGTATAGATAGGTTCAGCATATTGAAAGCGAATTCAAGAACTTGAAGTTCTTAAGTTTGATCCAATAGGTTTTGGGGTATGACTTTTAGATTTAGCGATGTTTCGGACATTCCGAAGGCTCGAGCGAGTCTGTATTATGATTTAGGACTTGTTGGTATATTTGGACGGGTTCTTGGGTGGGCCCAGATGCCATTCGGGCATCGAGCGATGTAAAAACAAGCCTTAAATGACTGGTGGTGCACCAGATCTAGTGCGACCACACCTGCAGAGGTCAAGTCGCAGGTGCGAGACCACTTCTGTGGTCCCAGCCTCGCAGGTGCGACTCCTAAGGGAGCTGCCCATTTTCGCAAATGTGGACCCCTTTCCGCAGAAGTGGAGCCGTAGGTGCGGACTCCGCTCCGCAGGTGCAAAGCCAGGCCCCCTTCCCCTTCTCCGTAAGTGCGAGATTTTTCTCACAGATGCGAGACCGCAGGTGCGGTCCTCGAGCCGCAGGTGCGAAAATCCTATAGGCAGTGAGCTCGTTTTAAACACAGGACTTAACCATTTTTGAACACTTTTCTTCATTCTTGGGCGATTTTGAGAGCATGCAAGGAGGGTATTCAACCTAGCTACTGTAAGGTAAGTAATTCCCACTATAAATTTAGCTTAATACTTGAATTCTTAGGTTGATTAACCCATTAAATTAGTGGAAATCATGGGTTTAGAGTAAAACCTAGGTTTTGCTAAAAATGGGAAATTACCAAGAAATTTGTTAAGGAATCAAACAAAAACTATATAATATTGATCCTTAGGCCATGGGTGATAGTTTCCTTCAAAAATTTCCGGAATTTGAGCATGTGGGCCCGAAGGTGTATTTTAGGATTTTCCCAATTTAGGTTGAAATGATCGTTTAAGTAGAAAAATTAAGGACTTTAGAGTATAGACTGATTCGTTTATGCAATATTTGACTAGTTTCGAGTCCTTCGGCAGTGCACAATTATTATTATTATGTTGGCCCAGGCCGGATGTCCTTATTCCACTATGTGCATGCTATTTGCCTGATGTTGTTTATGACTGTTAAGCTGTGAAATATCCTGGAAAATCAAACAAAAAACTTGTAAATTGATGCTTCACTACATATTTGGATTTTATTACGATTCGATATTTATTTCCGTACTATCCATGCTTACTTGTTGTCCTCTTTTAAATTATCACCTAAATATACTGTTTGGACCCTAGTAAGTGTCAAGTCGACCTCTCGTCACTACTTCTTCGAGATTAGGCGGGATACTTATTAGGTACATATTGTTTATGTACTCATGATACGCCCTGTACTTAATTGTACAGGTTCTGAGGCAGGTGCATCTGGGTTCCATTCCAGAGCTCGTTCCTAAGTTATACTGGTCGAGGCTTCACGGTGAGCTGCTTTTCTTGGCGACTTCCAACGGCACCTTGGAGCTATTCTTTGTTATTTCTTTCTATGCCTACTCGGACAGCAAAACAAACCTTCAGTCTTTTGATATTTTTCTACTAGATGCCTGTAGACTTGTGACACTAGTTCCTGGCACACACACGCTAGTAGACTTTATTTTGGGATGTAATCGTAAATTATGACTTCATGATTATTTACTTTGCATAAAATTTTCTAAGTTATCCGCTTCTACTTAATGTCTCAAAACTAAGTTAAGCAAGTGTTGAAGAATGTTTTTGGCAAACTACCTGAACTTACTAGTAGGTAATGATTGGCTTTCCTGACGGCGGTGTTGGGCGCCATCGCGACCTGGGTTAGGATTTGGGTTGTGACACTGTACCTCCTGCCAAAAAGAAGAAATCTTGATTTCGAAAAATTAACAACTAGGGCATGAAACTCATGGAACATCAAGCAAAATTGCCAATATCAGAACAATGTCTCACATAAATTATAAAATCAGTTACGACGAAGCTATATAGAAGCTTACAAATATTAGAATGATAATTTATAATTAGCTGCTAAGAGGCCTAGTTCAAACAGAATCCTTCCTAGAAGGTGTGATGACCCAAAGGGTCATTTTATGAATTAAGACTTCGTTTTAGGCTTATTAACTATAAAGAGACTAATTTAATTACCTCGATTTGCATGCGCAGTCCGGGCGTGAAACCGGAAAGATTTTATGTGAAAAATATGAGAAATAATAAATTCTAGAGTTCAAATTTGATTATAGTTCACTTTGGTAAATATTTTGAGTAAACGGACCTGAATCTGTGTCCCGACAATCCCTGGAGGTCCGCAGTAAAATATGGGACTTGGACGTATGCCCGGAATTATATTATGAGGTCCCAAGCCTTAGAAATCAATTTTTAAAAGAAATTGTTTTGCTAAATTATTAATGAAATAAAGAAAAGAATTAATGTTTGAAACTATTGGTATCGGGCCCGTATTTTGGTTCCGGAGCCCGGTATAGATTTTTTATAGTATTTAACTACTATTTGTGAAATTAGGTGAGAATCGAGTTCATTTGACGTGATTCGGACGTGCGGTTGAGAAATAGTGAACTATAAGTGTTCTTGAGAAAAATGATGAGTTTTGAGGTTAAATTCATAGTTTTACATGTTATTTTCACGATTTGATCGCACGAGCAAGTACGTATGATGTTTTTAGACTTACGTGCATGGTTAGTTTAGAACCTCGAGAGCTCGGGCGAGTTTTGGGTAGGCTACGGGATGTTTTGAACTCATAAAAGTTGCTGGTTTTTGCTGCTACTGGTACACAGATAAAATGTTCATCGCGTTCGCGTGGAGTCACTCGCGAACGCGTAGAGTAATTTAGTTGGGGGTCGTTTGTGCTATGCGAACGCATAACCTGGGCCGCGAACGCGAAGCACTGGGGGGATTACCCTTCGCAAACGTGTCCAGGCTATCGCGAACACGGAGAGCAAATGGACTTGGGGGAGGGGGAGCCGCTTACCCTATGCGAACGCAGCCCCACTGTTGCGAACGTGAAGGACACTGGGCCAAGCACTACGTGAACACGTTCGGGTCACCGCGAACACGAAGGCCATTGGGATAGAACCTCCGCAATCGTGACAGTCCCATCGCGAACGCGATGAAGTCCTGTCCAGCGATTTAATAACAAACTTTTAGACGGACAGAACCTATTTTTCACCATTTTTCAAACTAGGAAGACCTAGGGGATATTTTCTTCACACAAATTCATCCCCAATGTGGTGGTAAACAATTCTAAACTTATCTCTATCAACTACCCAATGATTTTCATCACTTTTCAATCAAAAATCAAGAATTTTCATGGTAAAAGTTGATGGTTTGGGTAGAATTAGAGAATTTTATAAAAATTGAATTTTGACCTCGAATTGGGGTCAGATTTCGAAATTAATTGCATATTCTGGCTCGGGGGTGAATGGTTAAACGTAATTTGGTCTGAACCACAAGTTTGGACCAAGCGGGCCCGGGGTCGGGTTTTAAACTTTTTTGAGAAAACTTAGAAAAAAACATAATTTTCAGTAAATTTACTTCCTTTAGCATTAATTAATAATATTAAACTAATTATGATTAGATTCGAGTGTGTTGGAGGTGAATTCGAAAGGAAAGCAGTAATTGAGTAGTGAGTGGCCTGCGGAATTGAGGTAAGTGTTGTGTTTAACCTTAGCTTGAGGGAATAGGTATTGTATGGCTACTTGTTACCTGTTTGTTTGTTAAATCCAATGTATAGGTGAGGTGACGAGTACCTATACGTTGTGGTCAGGCCATACCATGCGAGTAATTTTTATTTCTTGTTATTCTAGTTGTCTTAAAGCCCATCATCTTTGATTATTGTTGTTAGTGAAATGTTAAGAACATTGAGTTGAGATTGAAATGACCAATAATGATAGTAACCATGATGAAATATTGATTTTCTGTGAAATTCCTTTGAGAACATTGAGTTGAGATTGAAATATTAAATGGTGATAAAAACTATGATGAAATACTGTTTCTCGTGAAATACCCTTCATATATTAAATGGTGATAGAAATTATGACGAAATATTGTTTCTCGTGAAATCCCCTTCTTTTGGTTGTTGATGATTTGATGAGATTGTGAGGAAGAGTGTAAATCACGAAGGGTGATGTCGTGCATGACTTAATTATATTGTGAGGAGGACTGAAAAGCACGAAGGGTGATGTCGTGCATGATTTATTTATAAGAGGAGGAATAGAGTAAAGCACGAAGGGTGATGCCGTGCAATTCTTAATTATTATCTGGTGAGGATGAGAGTAAACGCACGAAGGGTGATGCTGTGTACTCTATTTATTATTTGGTGAGGTTGAGAGTAAAAGCACGAATGGTGATGCCGTGCAAGTTTACTTTCTATCTTTGATTGCTAAAATTGTTGTTGATCACTATCTGTGTTTGTCTTGTTGTTTTCCTCATTCCTTGTGTTGAACATTCCCTATCGCATGATCCCGTCCTATTAATTGTTGTTTATATACATTAATTGCTATTATTTCCTGTTAGCATGATTTCGATGTCCAGGTTTTATGTGGTGTCCTGTCCTAGCCTCGTCACTACTTCGCCAAGGTTAGGCTCAGCACTTACTTAGTACATGGAGTCGGTTGTACTGATACTGCACTCTGCACTCTTTTGTGCAGATCCAGGTACTGACCAGAGTTAGGAGATATCAGTAGCTGCGCATTTTTGTTCGGAGACACGAGGTAGATATGTTGGCATCCGCAGACTCCTGGAGTCATATCCTATTCACTTAGATAATGTTTTATTTCATTCGAAACAGATACATTATTTCTTTCAGCCCATTTATTTGTAGTATTCGTTAGTAGTTCGTGATTGTGACACCAGACCCTGGGGTAGTTTTAGTTATATATTTAGTTCATGGTTTGATTTATTTATTTGTTTATCATTTTATTTTTGGAATGTTAATCATCGTAAACCATTATATTTAATCTATTCCAAATTTATTCTTATTGCGTTTAAATAAGTAACCAAAGGAACAATATCTAATCGAATTCTAACATCAGTTTGCCTAGCAAGTATTGTGTTAGGCGCCATCACGATCCCGTGGTTTGGGAATTTGGGTCGTGACAAGTTGGTATCAGAGCACTAGGTTGCACAGGTCTCACAATTCACGAACAAGCTTGATAGAGTCCGAGGGATCGGTACGAAGACGTCTGTACTTATCTCTCAGAGGCTATGAAGTTAGGAACAAACTCATTTTTATTTCTACTCTGTCATGAGATTCTTGGTATCTCAAATACAGATTGAACTCTTCTACTCTCTCGCAGATGGCGAGAACACGTGCTTCCTCTTCCGCTGACCAACACTCCGATCCTCCAGCAGCTCCTACTAGGGACAGAGGTCGTTCCAGGGCCCGAGGTAGCAGCAGGACTCAGCCCATTGCGCAGGCAGCAACCCTAGCTGTGGAACCCCAGATCGAGATTAATGAGGGGGTTCCAGCTCAGACCGTTCCAGCGAGACCAGCTCAGGTCCCAGAGGGGTTTATTGCCACCCCGGTACTTCAGGACACTTTGGTCCGTTTAGTGGGTATTACGGAGAGTGTGGCCCAGACTGGCACATTCCCCGTTGCAGCAGCCGTATCTCAGGCTGGAGGATGGGTTCAGACTCCTGCTACCCACACTCCGGTTCAGACTACTCCTCAGATTCATACCCCCGCAGTCAATTCAGTTGGGGCAATTCAGTTAGTTGCTCCAACGCTGCTTGTTGAGGGGGAAGCTATGTCCACCGATTGTTTGTGGAGATTGGACAGGTTCATTAAGTTATTCCCTGTTCATTTCAATGGTGCTACTTCAGAGGATCCTCATGAATATCTGGATAGTTGTCATGAGGTATTGCGTAATATGGGCATTTTGGAGACCAATGGTGTCGATTTTGCTGTTTTCCAGATGACTGATTACGCCAAGAAATGGTGAAGGGATTATTTGTTGACTCGACCAGTTGGGTCGTCTGCCTTGACTTGGGATCTGTTTTCTCATATCTTGTTGGAGAAGTTTCAGCATGTCACTATTCGAGAAGAGAAGCGTCGTCAGTTTGAGCGACTTCAGCAGCGCAGCATGATTGTGACCCAGTATGAGACTCGTTTCGTGGACTTGGATAGACATGCTATTCTCTTGTTTCCCACAGAGAGAGAGAGAGGGTCAAGCGATTTATTGAGGGCCTTGCTCAGCCCATTAGGTTTCAAATAGCCAAAGAGACAGGGACTGAGATTTCTTTTCAGGATGCGGCTAATGTGTCCAGGAGGGTTGAGTCGGTTCTTGGGATGGGAGTTCAGGTATCAGACAAGAGGCCTCGCCATTCCGGTGGTTTCAGTGGTGCCTCATCTGGAGGCGGGGTTATTTTCAGCAGATGCCATTCTTCCAAGCCATTTCATTCAGCAATTCAGGCTTCACATGGTACCTTAGGTGGTCGCGGTTCTTATATGCCTCCTTCTACTCAGCCAGTCTACAGTGCACCATCATCTCCTATCAGTGCACCCCCTCTCCAGAGTGTTCAAGGTGGTTATACTGGTCGACAGGGTCAGTTTGCCGGCCAGCAGTGTCACGGTCCGATTTCCCCTCCGAAGGCATCGTTACGGCACCTAGTCTCTACGACTAGGTAAGCCTAATTGCGGAAAAACATATTAAACAAAAACAATAGAAATAAAGATGAAATAAATGAGTCTACAACGAAACATCGCCACTTGGCACATACAAAAAATATACAACTTTTCCCGAAACCTGGAATATCACTTTAGTCACAAGCTCTATCTCAAAATAGCTCTATACAACGAGAGGGAATTTACATGAAAAATAAATCTGTCTAAATCTGGAGCAGAAGGTGACTCGAAGGACTCTGCGGACGCGGAAGAATTACCTTTCGGTGTTCTAAAAGTTGCTGCTCGGACCCCTAGCCACGAAACTGAGCGCTGGTACCTGGATCTGCACATGAAAAACATGTGCATGAAAGGGCATGAGTACACCACAAATTAGTACCCAGTAAGTGCCAAGACTAACCCCAGTCGAGTAGTGACGAGGTCAGGTTAAGACTCTACTGGATTTTTTTAGTAAAACAATATAAAAAAAATGTGAACAGAGAGATATAATAAGCTGAGGCAAATCAGTAAAGGAAATAATAACAGGGAGCCCTCGGCTCAGCACAACATATATCACAGTAATAAGTATGCAATGCAGTACAAGGGGAAAGCTCCTGGAATCTCGGCCGTAGTCCCAATTTAATTATGCTATGCAGTACAGGGGAAATCTCCCGGAATCTCGTCCGTAGTCCCAATTTAAATATGAAATACAGTGCAGGGGGGAAGCTCCCGGAATCTCGTCCGTAGTCCCAATTTAAATATGTAATGCAGTACAAATACAGGAGAAATTTTTTTTTTAAAACAGTATAGGAAAAATCACAGGCAAAATATGGATAAAACTACCTAAGCATGGTAAATATAGTAAAAACTAGGAAAAATTCAAGTAAAACAGGTAGATATGCTATTTCCTAATCTAAACTACATAGTCGATACAGGAATCAGTGAAATAGGAGTGAAATGATTTAAGTCATGGAGGAAATATGGAGCTTTTGCAACAATGGCCCGTGTACGTACTCGTCACCTCACGCACACGGCGCCAATCAACATAAACAGTATTAAAATAGCCTAGGGGAAGTCCCCAACACAGAGTTAGGCAAGCCACTTACCTCGACTACGCTACTCAACTCGAAACCACGCTCTTGCCATGAGTATCCGACTCCGAATGACCCAAATCTATTCAATTCGATTGCATAATGTAAATATCACTTTAAGGAATCAAAATAGCTAATAAGTTCGAGGCTAATACACGAATTTAGGAAAATCGCCCAAAAAGTCCCCTGGGCCCACGTCTCGGAAACGAGTGAATGTTACAAATTTAGAACACCCATTCACTCACGAACTCACACGAACAAGAATCATCGAAAACTGACGACAAAAGCCTATAAATTCTCGAGTTTTCTAATTAGGAAAACTTCTTCCCATTTGCATGATTTTTCACCTAAATCCCTTAATTGCATGGAAGAAATGGCCATAGATTAATGATACACAAAGGGAATAGGGTTAGGAATTATTAACTATAAATCTTATCCTCAAAACTCACTCCAAATTGCCCACACCCGAGCTCCAAATTATTTTAGAAGTTATGAACTTCAAGCACTCGAATCTGATATATCTGCCCAGTGATTTCCGCACCTGCGCCCCCTTTGACCGCACCTGCAATCCCGCACCTGCGGAAATTCCATTACAGGTGCGAAAACCCACTAAAAGGCCTGGGGCCGCACCCGCGGTCAATTGGCCGCATCTGCGGCTCCGCACCTGCGAGACTAGTTGACTTGATCAAGTCCGCACCTGCGATCCCCTCTTCCGCACCTGCGGAAGGTCCATCGCAGGTGCGAGACACCAAAACCAGAAATGGTTCAGTTGTTTCTCCAAGTTCAAAAATCACTCGTTGATCCGAAACATTCCCGAGGCCCCCGAGACCTCAACCAAACTTACCAACCAGTCCTAATACCTTATCCAAACTTAGTCGAGCTTCCAAAACACATCACATAACACCAAAATCACCAATTATACATGGATTCAAGCCTAAGAACTTATGAAATTTCCAAAATCTACAACCGATGCCGAAACACATCAAAACTAGTCCGAATGACCTCAAATTTTACACACATGTCACAAATGATACAAAGGACCTGTAGCCACTCTCGGAATTCCATTCCGAACCCGATATCAAAATTCCACCTATCGGCCGAAATCGTAAAAATTCTAACTTTTTGCCAATTCTAGCCTAAATCTACTACAGACCTCGAAAGCATATCGCGGACACGCTCCGAACTCTAAAATCACCCAACGGAGCTAATGGAGTCGACAGAATCCCATTCCTGACCCGTCTTCCCACAGTTCCAACTACGGTCTAATTTATAAAGCTTAAACTCACATATAAGGACTATGTGTCAAAAAACTCTCCGAATTTCACCACCCAACGTTCCAACAAGTCCCAAAAGCAGAAATAGACATGGGAAAACAGTTATTAGGGGATCCGAGCGCTAACTCTCAAAACGACCAACCGGGTCGTTACATTCTCCCTCTCTTAAGAAAATTGTTCGTCCTCGAACGAGTACAGAGACATACCTGAAGCTGTGAAAAGATGAGGGTACTGACTGCGCATATCCTTCTCGGTCTCCCAAGTCGCCTCCTCGACTGGCTGACCCCTCCACCGAACCTTTACTTACGCAATATCCTTTGACCTGAGCTTTCTGACCTGTCTATCCAATATAGCTACTGGCTCCTCAACATATGATAAATCCTTGTCCAACTGGAATGAACTGAAATCCAAAACATGAGACGGGTCACCGTGATACTTCCGGAGCATGGAGACGTGGAATATTAGATGAACTCCTGCTAGGTTGGGAGGCAGGGCTAGCTCATAAGCAACCTCCCCAACACATCGCAACACCTCAAAAGGGATAATAAATCTCGGACTGAGATTACCCTTCTTCCCGAACCTCATGACGCCCTTCGTAGATGACACCCGAAGCAAAACCCGATCACCAACCGTAAATTCCAAATCACGGACCTTCCGATCCGCATACTTCTGCCTGGGCTAAGCTGCACGAAGTCTCTCCTGAATCACCTTCACCTTGTCCAGGGCGTCCTGGACCAAATCTTTACCCAACAATCAGGCCTCGCCCGGCTCAAACCATCCCACTAGGGACCGGCACCATCTACCATACAAAGCCTCATACGGCGCCATCTGAATGCTAGACTAGTAGCTGTTATAATAAGCAAACTCTGCAAGTGGAAAGTATCGGTCCCATGACCCTCTGAAATCCATCACACATGCATGGAGCATATCCTCAAGAATCTAAATCGTGCGCTCGGACTGCCCGTCTGTCTGAGGGTGAAAGATTGTACTCAACTCTACCTTGGTGCCTAGCTCTTGCTGAACGGCTCTCCAGAACCATGAAGTGAACTGTGTACCTCTGTCTGAAATGATAGATACTGGAATACCGTGGAGGCGAACAATCTCCCTGATATAAATCTCCGCCAACCTCTCGGAGGAGTATGTAGTCAACATCGAAATGAAATAGGTCAGCCGATCCATAATCACCCAAATAGCATCGAACTTCTTTAAAGTCCGAGGAAGTCCAACCACGAAGTCCATGGTGATCCGCTCGCACTTCCACTCTGGAAGCTCAATTTGCTGAAGTAACCCTCCCGGTCTATGATGCTCATATTTGACTTGCTGACAGTTGAGACACTTGGCTACAAACTCCACTATATCATTTCTCATCCTTCTCCACCAATAGTGTTGTCTCAGATCCTGGTACATCTTCACGGTTCCCGGATGAATGGAATACCACGAGCTATGGGCCTCCTCAAGAATCAACTCCCGAAGCCCATCCACATTGGGTACACAGATCCGACCCTGTATCCTCATCAAACAGTCATTTCCTATAGTCACATCCCTGGCGTCACCTTGCCGAACCCTGTCCTAAAGGACCAGAAGGTGGGGATCATCATACTGGCGCTCTCGAATGCAGTCATAAAGAGAAGACCGAACTACCACACAAGCTAAAACCCGGCAAGGATCCGAAAGATTCAACCTCACGAACTAACTGGATAAGGACCGAATATCTAAGGCTAAGGGCCTCTCAACTGCCGAAAAATAAGCCAAACTCTCCAAACTCTCCGCCCGACGACTCAAGGCATCGGCCACCACATTGGCCTTCCCCGGGTGGTATAATATAGTGATGTCATAGTCCTTTAGCAACTCCAACCATCTCCACTGGAGAAAATTGAGGTCCTTCTGCTTGAATATGTGCTGTAGACTCTGGTGATCAGTGAAAATCTCATAGGGAACACCGTATAAATAATGACACCATATCTTCAAGGCATGAACAATTGCTGCCAACTCGAGATCATGCACTGGATATTTCTACTCATGAACCTTCAATTGTCTGGACGCGTAGGCAATCACCCTACCGTCATGCATCAACACCTCTCCTAGGCCAATCCTCGAAGCATCACAATAGATGGTATAGGACCCTGAACTCGTAGTCAATACCAACATTGGAGCTGAAGTCAGGGCTGTCTTGAGCTTCTGAAAGCTCTCTCACACTCCTCAGTCCACCTAAATGGAGCACCCTTTGAGTCAACCTGGTCATCGGTGTTGCAATGGACGAAAAACCCTCCACCAAACGGCGATAGTACACAGCCAAACCAAGGAAACTACGGATCTACGTAGCTGATGACGGTCTAGGACAACTCTGCACCGCCTCCACCTTCTTCGGATCTACCTTGATCCCATACCAAGACATTATGTGGCCCAAGAATGCCACTGAGTCAAGCCAGAACTCACATTTAGAGAATTTAGCATACAATCTCTTCTCCCTCAAATTCTGAAGCACAGTCCTCAAATGCTGCTCATGATCTTCCCGTGATCAGGAATACACGAAGATGTTGTCAATAAACATAATGACGAAGGAATCAAGATAAGGCCGGAACATACTGTGCATCAAATGCATAAAAGTTGTTGGGGCACTAGTCAGCCCAAATAACATAACAAGAAACTCATAGTGGCCATATCTGGTCCTGAAGGCAGTCTTCGGGATATCCGGCTCCCGAATCTTCAACTGATGATAGCCAGAATGCAAGTCAATCTTGGAGAATACGTGTTCTTCACGATGACCTTGTTCAACTGCCGATAATCAATACACATACGCATAGAACCATTTTTTTTCTTCACAAACAATACTGGAGCGCCCCATGGTGATACACTAGGTATGATGAAACCTTTATCAAGAAACTACCGTAACTGCTCCTTCAACTCAGGAGGAGCCATACAGTAAGGAAGGATAGAAATGGGCTGAGTGCCCCGTAACAAATCAATGCCCCGGAAGATCAGCTGGGAATATATCAGGAAATTCCCTCACTACTGGAACTGACTCAACTGGAGGGGTATCAACACTGACATCTCTCACATAGGCCAAGTACGCACCACACCCCTTCTCAACCATCCACTCAGACTTAAGAAATGAAATGACCCTGCGGGGAGTATACTCTAAGGTACCTCTCCACTCAAATCTCGGCAAGCCTGGCATAGCCAGCGTCACAGTCTTAGCGTGACAATCAAGAATATCATAATGGGGCGACAACCATTCCATGCCCAAGATAACATCAAAATCTACCATTCTGAGTAATAATAAATCAGCCCTGGTCTCAAAACCACTAAGAGAAATCAAACACGAATGATATATACGGTCCGCAACTAGAGAGTCTCCATAGGAGTAGATACATAGACAGGGGAACTCAAAGAATCCCGAGATATCCCCAAATGTGGAGCAAAATAATAGGACACATATGAATACATAGCGCCTGGATCAAATAATATTTATGCATCCCTATGAAAGACAGGGACAATAGCAGTGATGACTGAGTCTGAAGCAACAGCCTGGGAACAGGCTGGAAGGGCATAGTATCTGGCCTGGCCTCTCCCTCTAGGGCGACCTCTACCTCCCCGGCCCCCACCTTGAGATGGCTGAGGAGGTGGAGTGGCATCTGGGGCTGGAAGAATAGCTGGAGGACTCGACCGAGCACATGGAGGCTGATAAGACTGTGGAGGTGAACCTCTCCTAGCCCTGTGGCGCTCTCTAATCAAGTTACGAGTGTCACCATACTCGAAATAACCCCTTGGAGGACGCTGCGGCTGAGACTGAATAGGAGCTGGCCTATTGGGATGGCCGAAAATAGCACCTCGAACTGGAGGCATACTGGATACTGGCGGTGCATAATAGAACTCCTGAGGTCTAGGAGGAGTTGGAATACCACTGGCTTCTGGAAAGGCTGAATGAACAGGGCGACCCACAAAGACCCTACCGTGACGTGCTGCTGGTGCATGAGCTCCTGAAAAATGGCCAGTCTCTCGAGACCTCTTGGCCTCCCTCTCCTCTCTGTCCCGGGCAAACATGCCCTCTACACTCCTGGCAATACTCACTGCCTACTGGTAGGTGATATCCATCTCCAACTCTCTGGCCATACTGGTCTGAATACTAGGATGGAGTCCCTTAATGAAGCGGCGAACCCGCTCTATGACTGTGGAAACCAAGGCTGGTGCATGCCGAGCTAACTCATTGAAACGGACTACATACTCTGACACAGTCATAGTACCCTGGCGCAACTGCTCAAACTCCGTGCGCCAAGCATCCCTGAGGCTCTTAGGGACATACTCCCACAGAAACATCTCTGAAAACTGAGTCCAAATGAGTGAGGCTACCTCGTCCGTACTACTCAGCTCATAGGCCCTCCACCACAGATATATGCCGCTCCCCTCAGCTAGAAAGCAGTGAAAGAAACCCCACTGGTCTCCACAATGCCCATAGTGCGGAGAATACAATGACACTCCTCAAGAAATCCCAGAGCGTCATCTTAAGCTAGTCCGTTGAAAGTAGGTGGGTGGTACTTCTTGTACCTCTCAAGTATGAGATGCTCAGCCTCAGAAGTCATTGCCCTAGCATCATGCTGAACTGGAGCCGCTGGGGGCCTAGGAATATACTCCGGGGCCTGATCAACCTGGCCCTTCTAATCAGGAGTGCGGGCTGCGGCAGTCTGTGCCCCTCCCCCGGCTTGAGATGTAGCGGGAGCTATCGGAAATAGTCCAGCCTGTGCTAGAGTGCTGAACATGCTCATGAACTGAGCGAAGGTCTCCTGCAAGGCTGGAGCAGCAATAGGGACCTCCTGTGCAGGCTCTCCAGCTGGGGCTGCCATAGGCTCCTCTGCCGCTGCTCTCGCCGGTGCTCGGTCTGCACCGCGTGGTCGTCCTCTACCCCGGTCTCGGCCTCTGGCAGCTGAGGTAGGGGGCTCGGGTGCCTAGTCGTTGGTCCTCCCAGTACGGATCCTCACCATCTGTGGGAAAGAATAAAATAGAGTTTTTTATCTCAATAACTCGCACGACAAGGAAATCAAAGAAATATGATTGTTCTTAACAGTTACATAGCCTCCCGAATATAGATATGGATGTCTCCGCACCGATACATGAGACTCTAATAAACCGGCTTGTGACTTGTGACTCCTATGAACCTAGACGCTATGATACCAACTTGTCACGGTCCGATTTCCCCTCCGAAGGCATCGTGACGGCACCTAGTCTCTACGACTAGGTAAGCCTAATTGCGAAAACACATATTAAACAAAAGCAACAGAAATAAAGACGAAATAAGGGAGTCTACAATGAAACATCGCCACTTGGCGCATACAAAAAACATATAACTTTTCCCAAAACTCGGAATATCACTTTAGTCACAAGATCTATCTCAAAATAGCTCTATACAACGAGAGGGAATTTACATGAAAAAGAAATCTATCTAAATCTGGAGTGGAAGGTGACTCGAAGGACTCCGCGGACGCGGCGGAATTACCTTTCGATCTCCTAAAAGTTGCAGCTCGGACTCCTAGCCACGAAACTGAGCACTGGTACCTGGATCTGCACACGAAAAACATGTGTAGGAAAAGGCATGAGTACACCACAAATCGGTAACCAGTAAGTGCCAAGCCTAACCCCAGTCGAGTAGTGATGAGGTTAGGTTAAGGCTATACTGGATTTTTATAGAAAACAATATAAAAAATGTGAATAGAGAGATATAATAAGCTGAGGCAAATCAGTATAAACAATGAGAAAAAAGGAAATAATAACAGGGAGCCCTCGGCTCAGCACAACATATATCACAGTAATAAGTATGCAATGCAGTACAAGGGAAAGCTCCCGGAATCTCGTCCGTAGTCCCAATTTAAATATGCAATGCAGTAAAAATACAGGATACAATTTTTATTTAAAACAGTAAAGGAAAAATCACAGGCAAAATAGGATAAAACTACCTAAGCATGGTACATATAGTAATAACTAGGGAAAATTCAAGTAAAACAGGTAGACATGCTATTTCCTAATCTAAACTACATAGTCGATACAGGAATCAGTGAAATAGGAGTGAAATTATTTATGTCATGTAGGAAAAATGGAGTTTTTGCAACAATGGCCCATGTACGTATTCGTCACCTCACGCACACGGTGCCCAATCAACATAAACAGTATTAAAATAGCCTAGGGGAATTCCCCAACACAGAGTTAGGCAAGCCACTTACCTCGACTGCGCTACTCAACTCGAAACCACGCTCTTGCCACGAGTATCCGACTCCGAATGGCCCAAATCTATTCAATTCGATTGCATAATGTAAATATCACTTTAAGGAATCAAAATAGCTAATACGTTCGAGGCTAATACGCGAATTTAGGAAAATCGCCCAAAAAGTCCCACAGGCCCACGTCTCGGAAAGGAGTGAAAGTTACAAATTTAGAACACCCATTCACTCACGAACTCACACGAACAAGAATCATCGAAATATGACGACAAAATCCTATTAAATTCTCGTATTTTCTAATTAGGAAAACTTTTTTCCCATTTGCATGATTTTTCACCTAAATCCCTTAATTGCATGGAAGAAATGGCCATAGATTAATGATATACAAAGGGAATAGGGTTAGGAATTGTTACCTATGAAGCTTATCCTCAAAACTCACTCCAAATCGCCCACACCCGAGCTCCAAATGATTTTAGAAGTTATGAACTTCAAGCCCTCGAATCTGATATATCTGCCCAGCGATTTCCGCACCTGCGCCCGCTTGGACCGACCTGCGGAAGTTCCATCGCAGGTGTGAAAATACACTAAAATGCCTGGGGCCGCACCTACGGAATCTCAACTGCACTTGCGAGAATGGTTAACTTGACCAAGTTCGCACCTGAGAGCCCCTCTTCCGCACTTTCGTGTCCGCACTTGCGTGTCTACACCTGCGGAAGGTCCATCGCAGGTGCGAGACACTAGAACCAGAAATGGTTCAGCTGTTTCTCCAAGTTCAAAAATCACCAGTTGAGCATCCGAAACAGGTATCATTTCAGTTTGCAATAGAAATGCCTCAGTTTTGTTTGATCCGGGGTCTACTTATTCTTATGTGTCGTCCTATTTTGCCTCGTATTTGGTTATGCCCCGCGATTCTTTCAATGTCCCTGTTTATGTGTCTACACCGGTGGGGGAGACTATTGTTGTAGATCGTGTATATCATTCGTGCGTAGTCATTATTAAGGGTCTTTGTCACGACCCAAAATCCGCTAAGGCCGTGATGGCGCCGGACACCATTGTCAAGCAAGCCAACACTCAATAAATAAATAAAATTCTTATTTTAGTATATTAAAATCGTTACTTTTCATTTCATTATATGAAAAATCAATAAGATTTACTGAGTAAATAACGACATTTTAACAATTCATTTAACAAATACATCCCAAAGTCATCCTAGAACCCGGTGTCACAAGTGCATGAGCAATTTCTAAGAAGAATCAAATGAAATACAATAACTATCCAGAATACAAATGGGACAGTAAAGAAAGTACGCAATACTTTGAAGGAGACTCAGCTGGCTACGGGTTGTCTCGAGAGGTGCAGCTCACCTAAGTCCCCACATCAACCATGCCACGGCGCCAAGCGGGGCCACTAGATATACATGTACATGTGCAACAAAATGCACAACAAGTGTAGTATGAGTACGAAAACAACGTATACTCAGTAAGTATCCCGCCTAAACTCGAAGAGGTAGTGACGAGAGGTCAACTTTGACACTTAATAGAGGTCAATTAAATATAAACAAGTGTGATGCTAGACATGGATGTTATAATCAGATAACAAATAACAACAGGAAAAGACAACTTCTTCCATAAATTATAAATCTCAGTTTCCGTCATTTCAGTTAACAACTCATATCTTAAGGCAATTAAACAGTTCAAATCACAGATGGTATCCAACAAATATCATGCAGGAAATGCCGAGGGTCGAACGACCCGAACCAACATAAATGTAAATTGTACACTGCCGAAGGGTCGAACGCGCGAACCATAGATGCATCTACTAACCTGTCGTGGCGTACGGCCCGCTCCCATAAGAGTAGTGGAAGAAATCACCCCGCTCGCGGAATATAAATTTGTGAAGCGGTCACACATAATCATACACATTCAAACAGTCCATCCCGACTACATCGGGAAAACGAGTACTTAAGAAAATGATAATTTCTCTTTTAATGGTCACGAAAATAGTATTTAAATCTTTTCCAGAAATTCATTTACCAAGTTCGATAAGGTTTAATCACTTTAATTTCATTAATAATGTTACAAGTACGGCAAATAAAACATGCTTTGGGGTCTAGACTACCCGGACATAAGCATAATAGTAGCTACGCATGACTACCGTCACCTTGTGCGTACGTAGCCCCCAAAAACAGTAGCACATATTTAATTATTTCAACTATGGGGACAATTCCCTCTTACAAGGTTAGAAAGGAGACTTACCTCGCTCCGAAGTTCCATAACCGGCATTCCACGCCCTTCCGACGACTCTAATCAATGCACAACGCTCCAAAACTAGCCAATAATTATTCAAACCCATTAATATATACCCAATTACTCATTATAAGCTGATTTATAAAAATTCCTAACCCCGAACGAAAAGTCGATAAAATCACCCTCAGGCCCACATGCCCGGATTCTGAAATTTTCCGAAGATAAACTTTACCCATAGCTTCACTAACTCAAATATATAATTCACCCTCAATTTCATGCCCAAATTCGGGGCCAAAATCCAAAAATATAAATTTTCTAGGTTTTCTACCAAAACCCCAAGTTCCCACAAATTTTCATGTTAAAAATCTATACATAATCAATGTATTTAACTCAAGGTGGATGGGGATAGCTTATCTTGATATATATGATGAAATCCCCTCTTCAAATCCTCCAATAATCGCCCAAGCCAAGAGAAAAATGAAAGAAAGTGGCCAAATCCCGATTTTAAACTAACACACTACCCAGACCCGACCTCCGCACCTGCGGTCTAACCGCCGCACCTGCGGCCTCGTAGGTGCGGCCCAAACCTCGCACCTGCGCACTCCCCTTGCCCGGCACAGATCCGCACATGCGCCTCCTTTTCCGCATATGCGCCTTCGCAGGTGCGGACACAACCTCGCACCTGCGCCCCCAGCCAAGCCAGTCCTTTTCCGCTTCTGCGACACCAAGACTGCTCCTGCGGCTATGCACTTGCGGCCAAAACCTCGCAGGTGCGGTTACACCAGACCCCAGCAGCCTTAGCCTTTCTCAAACTTCCAAATTCGATCCGATAACCACCCGGAATCCCCCAGGGGCCCCCGGGACCCCGTCCAATCACCCCCACCTGTTCCAAAACATAACGCGGACCTGCTCGAGGCCTCAAATTAAATCAAATAACATCGATACAATGGATCGCAACTCAATTCAATCTTTATGAACTTTGAAATTTCCAACTTCTACATTCGATGCCAAAACCTATCAAATCACGTCCGATTGACCCCAAATTTTGCACACAAGTCACATTCAACATTATGGACCTGCTCCAACTTTCAGAATCATAATCCGACCCCGATATCAAAATTTCCACTTCCGGTCGGACTTCTTAAAAACCTTCAAATTTCTAACTTTAGCCAAATGACTTACGGACCTCCGAATTCACTTCCGATCGCGCTCCTAAGACCAGAATCACCATACGGAGCTATTTCCAGACTCGGAATCCCAAACGAACATCAATAACATTGAAATGCACTTCAATCCAGACTTATGAAATTTCTTCTAAAATACTAACTTCCACAATATGCGTCGAAACGCTCCCGGGTAATCAAAAACCCGCTCCGAACAGACTCGTAAGTCCGAAATCATTATACGAACCTGCTAGAACCTTCAAATCCTTATTTTGAGGTCGTTTACTCAAAAATCTAAACTCAGTCAATTCTTCCAACTTAAGGATTTCGAAATGAGAACTTTCTTTCCAATTCGACTCCGAACTTCCCGAAATTCAGTTCCGACCACGCTTACAAGTCATAATACCTGAAATAAAGTTGTTCATGGCCTTAAACCGCCAAACGACGCGCTAGAGATCAAAATGACCGGTCGGGTCGTTACAATCTTGAAACTAGTGTAGACATGTTGCTTCTTGACATGGTCGATTTTGATGTCATATTGGGCATGGATTGGTTGTCACCTTATTATGCCATCTTGGAATATCATGCCAAGACAGGTACTTTATCCTTTCCGGGATTGCCTCGGTTAGAATGGAAAGGGACTCTTGGTCATTATCCTAGCAGGGTGATTTCTTATGCCAAGGCTTGTCGCATTGTTGAGAAGGGTTGTTTGGCTTATTTGGCTCATATTTGTGATTTCGATGCTGAGATTTCTTCAATAGAGTCAGTGCCCATTCTTTGGGAATTTCCCGAAGTGTTTCATGCTGACTTGTTGGGACTGCCAGCCGACAGGGATATCAATTTTTGTATTAATGTTGCTCTGGGCACTCAGTCCATTTCTATTCCTCCATACTGGATGGCCCCACCAGAATTGAAAGAATTGAAAGAACAGTTGCAAGACCTGCTTGATAAAGGTTTCGCCAGGCCTAGTGTCTCGCCCTAGGGTGCACCGATTTTGTTTGTAAAGAAGAAGGATGGATCGATGAGAATGTGTATAGATTACCGGCAGTTGAATAAATTTACAATAAAAAATAAGTATCCATTGCTGAGAATTGATGGTTTATTTGATCAGCTTCAAGGTGCCAGGGTGTTTTCAAAAATTGATCTGAGATCGGGCTACCATCAGTTGAAGATTAGGGCGTCCGATATTCCTAAAACAACCTTTCGGAAAAGGTATGGGCATTATGAATTTTTGGTGATGTCTTTTGGCTTGACTAATGCCCTAGCAGCCTTTATGGATTTGATGAATCGAGTTTTCAAGCCATATCTAGATTCCTTCGTAATCGTGTTCATTGATGATATTCTTATATACTCCCGCAGTCAGGAGGAGCATGAGCAACACCTCCGTATAGCACTCCAGACTTTGAGGGATAATCAGTTGTATGCAAAATTTTCAAAGTGTGAATTCTGGTTAGATTCAGTAGCTTTCTTGGGTCACGTCGTGTCAGCAGAGGGTATTCAGGTAGATTATAAGAAAATAGAGGCAATCAAAAACTAGCCTAGACCCACTTCAGCCATGGAAATCAGGAGCTTCTTGGGCTTAGCGGGATACTACCGTCGTTTTGTAGAGGAGTTCTCATCTATAGTAGCCCTAATGAAGAGATTGACTCAGAAGGGTGCCCCACTTAAATGTTCGGGTGAGTGGGAGGCGAGCTTTCAGAAGCTCAAGGCAGCCTTGACTTCAGCACCGATATTGGTGTTACCATCAGGTTCAGGATCTTTCACGGTATATTGTGATGCTTCCTGTGTTGGGCTTGGAGCAGTATTGATGCAGGATGGCAGGGTGACAGCATATGTGTCTCGACAGTTAAAGATTCATGAGAAGAATTATCATGTCCATGACTTAGAGTTGACAACCATTATTCATGCATTGAAAATATGGAGGCACTATCTTTATGGCGTGCCATGTGAGGTCTACACGGATCATCGTAGCCCCCAGTACTTGTTCAAGCAAAAGGATCTTAATTTGAGAAAGAGGAGATGGCTAGAGTTATTGAAAGACTATGACGTCACTATTTTGTATCATCCAGGAAAGGACAATGTGGTGGCCAACGCATTGAGTAGAAAAGCAGTAAGTATGGGAAGCCTTGCATGTATTCCAGTTGGTGAGATACTGTTAGCTTCAAATATTCAGACGTTGGCTAATCAGTTCGTGAGGTTAGATATTTTGCCCAGCTATGTTCTAGCTTGTACAGTTGCTCGGTCTTCCTTATTCGAGCGTATCAGAAGCCGGCAGGATGATGACCGGCATTTGGTGGTCCTTAGGGACACAGTCAGGCACGGTGGTGCCAAGAAAGTTACAGTTGGAGATGACGGTGTTTTGAGAATGCAGGGTCGTATATTTGTGCCTAATGTTGATGGCCTTCGTGAGTTGATTCTTGAAGAAGCTCACAGTTCTAAGTATTCCATTCACCCAGGTGCATCCAAAATGTACCAAGACTTGAGGCATCATTATTGGTAGAGAAGAATGAAAAAGGATATTATTGCTTATGTGGCTCGTTGTTTGAATTGCCAACAGGTGAAATATGAGCATCAGAGACCCGATGGTTTACTTCAGCAGATAGAGATTCCTGAGTGGAAGTGGGAGCATATCACTATGGTTTTCGTTGTTGCACTCCCACGGACTCAGAGGAAGTTCGACGCCGTTTGGGTTATTGTGGATAGGCTGACTAAATCAGCACATTTCATTCTAGTGGCAAGTACTTACACTTTGGAGCGGCTGGCAGAGATTTATATTCGAGAGATTGTTCGCCTTCACGGTGTGACCATATCTATCATTTCTGATCGAGGTACGCAGTTTGCCTCGCACTGTTGGAGGGCAGTTCAATGTAAGTTGGGTACCCGAGTTGAGCTGAGTACCACATTTCATCCTTAGACGGACGGGCAGTCCGATCGTACTATTCAGATTTTAGAGGACATGCTTCGCGCTTGTGTTATTGACTTTGGAGGTTCTTGGAATCAATTATCGCCGTTAGTGGAGTTTGATTATAATAATAGTTATCAGTCGAGCATTCGGATGGCTCCTTATGAGGAATTATATGGTAGGCGGTGTAGATCGCCAGTTGGGTGGTTTGAGCCGGGAGAGGCTCGGTTATTGGGTACAGACTTAGTTCAGGAGGACTTAGATAAGGTCAAGATTATACAGGATCCGCTTCGTGCAGCTCAGTCCAGGCAAAATAGTTATGTTGATCGTAAGGTTCGTGATATGGCATTCATGGTTGTAGAGAGAGTATTGCTTCGTGTATCACCCATGAAGGGTGTCATGATATTTAGGAAGGAGGGCAAGTTGAGCCCTAAGTATATCGGGCCATTTTAGATTCTTGATAGAGTGGGGGAGGTAGCTTATAGACTTGCGTTGCCTCCAGGGTTATCCTCCGTTCATCCGGTATTTCATGTATCTATGCTCCGGAAATATCATGGTGACCCGTCCCACGTGTTAGATTTCAGCTCTGTCCAATTGGACAAAGACTTGACTTATGAGGAGGAGCCGATAGCCATTTTAGATCGGCAGGTTCGTCAATTGAGGTCTAAGAGCTATCCTTCAGTTTGAGTACAGTGGAAAGGTCAGCCCGTTGAGGCAGCTACTTGGGAGTCCGAGTTGGACATGCAGAGTAAATATCCACACTTGTTTGCCAATTCAGGTAATTTTCTATGTTCGTTCGAGGACGAACGTTTGCTTTAGAAGTGGAGATTGTGATGACCCAAGGGGTCATATTATGAATTAAGAATCCGCTCTAGTCTTATTAACTATAAAAAGACTAATTTTAATTATCTCGATTTGCGTGTGTAGTCCGAACGTGAAACCGGAAAGCTTTTATGTGAAAAATATGAGAAATAGTAAATTCTAGAGTTGAAATTTGATATAGTTGACTTTGGTCAACATTTTGAGTAAACGGACCCGGATATGTGTACCGACGATCCCGGGAGGTCCGCAGTAAAATATGGGACTTGGGCGTATGCCCGGAATTGAATTCTGATGACCCAAGCCTTAGAAATCAATTTTTGAATGAAATTATTTTGCTGAATTATTAATGAAATAAAGAAAAGAATTAATATTTGAAACCATTTGTATCGGGCCCGTCTTTGGTTCCGGATCCCGGTATAGATTTGTTATAGTATTTAACTTCTATCTGTGAAATTTTATGAGAATCGGAGTTCAGTTGATGTGATTCGGACGTCCGGTTGAGAAATAGTGAACTTTAAGTGTTCTTGAGAAAAATGATGAGTTTTGAGGTTAAATTCATAGTTTTACATGTTATTTTCATGATTTGATCGTATGAGCAAGTCCGTACGATATTTTTAGACTTGCGTGCATGGTTGATTTAGAACCTCTAGGGCTCGGGCGAGTTTTGGGTACGCTACGGGATGTTTTTAACTCATAAAAGTTGTTGGTTTTTGCTGTTACTGGTGCACAGATAAAATGTTCATCGCGTTCGCGTGGAGTCACTCGCGAACGCGTAGAGTAATTTAATTGGGGGCCGTTATGTGCTATGCGACATATAATCTGGGCCGCGAACGCGCAACACTGGGGGGATTACCCTTCGCGAACGCATCTAGGCTATCGCGAACGCGGAGAGTAAATGGACCTAGGGGGGAGCAGCTTACCCTATGCAAACGCAGCCCCACTGTCGCGAACACGAAGGCCACTGGTCCTAGCACTACGCGAACGCGTTCAGGCCACAGCAAACGCGAAGGCCATTGGGCCAAACCCTCCACGACCGCGACAGGCCCATCGCAAATGCGATGAAGGCCTGTCCAGCGATTTAATAACAGACTTTTAGACGGACATAACCTATTTTTCACCATTTTTCGAACTAAGAAGTCCTAGGGGCGATTTTCTTCACACAAATTCATCCCCAAAGGGTTGGTAAATAATTCTAAACTTATCTATTTCCATTACTCAATGATTTTCATCACTTTTCAATCAAAAATCAAGAATTTTCATGGTAAATATTGAGGGTTTGGGTAGAATTAGGGAATTTTGTAAAAATTAAATTTTGACCTCGAATTGGGATCGGATTTCGAAACTAATTGCATATTCGGGCTCGGGGGTGAATGGGTAAACGTAATTTGGTCCGAACCCCAAGTTTGGACTAAGCGGGTCCGGGGTCGGGTTTTAACTTTTTTTAAGAAAATTTAGAAAAAAAGCATAATTTTCAGTAAAGTTACTTCCTTTAGCATTAATTAATGATATTAAACTTATTATGATTAGATTCGAGTGTGTTAGAGGTGAATTCAAAAGGAAAAGCAGTAATTGAGCAGTGAGTGGCCTGCGGAATTGAAGTAAATGTTGTGTTTAACCTTAGCTTGAGGGAATAGGTATTGTATGGCTACTTGTTACCTATTTGTTTGTTAAATCCAATGTATAGGTGAGGTGATGAGTACCTATACGTTGTGGTCAGGCCATACCATGTGAGTAAATGTTATTTCTTGTTATTCTAGTTGTCTTAAAGCCCATCATTTATGATTATTGTTGTTAGTGAAATGTTAAGAGCATTGAGTTGAGATTGAAATGACCAATGATGATAGTAACCATGATGAAATATTGATTCTCTGTGAAATTCCTTTGAGAACATTGAGTTGAGATTGAAATATTAAATGGTGATAAAAATTATGATGAAATACTGTTTCTCGTGAAATCCCCTTCAAATATTAAATGGTGATAGAAATTATGATGAAATACTGTTTCTCGTGAAATCCCCTTCTTTTGTTTGTTGATGATTTGATGATATTGTGAGGAAGAGTGTAAATCACGAAGGTGATGCCGTGCATGACTTAATTATATTGTGAGGAGGAGTGAAAAGCACGAAGGGTGATGTCGTGCATGATTTATTTATAAGAGGAGGAGGAGAGTAAAGCACGAAGGGTGATGCCGTGCAATTCTTAATTATAATCTGGTGAGGATGAGAGTAAAAGCACGAAGGGTGATGCTGTGTATTCTATTTATTATTTGGTGAGGCTGAGAGTAAAAGCACGAAGAGTGATGCCATGCAAGTTTACTTTCTATCTTTGATTGCTAAAATTATTGTTGATCACTATCTGTGTTTGTCTTGTTGTTTTCCTCATTCCTTATGTTGAACATTCCCTATCGCATGCTCCCTTCCTATTAATTGTTGTTTATATACATTAATTGCTATTATTTCTTGTTAGTATGATTTCGATGTCCAGGTTTTATGTGGTGTCTTTTCCTAGCCTCGTCACTACTTCGCCGAGGTTAGGCTCGGCACTTAATCAGTACATGGGTTCGGTTGTACTGATATTGCACTATGCACTCTTTTGTACAGATCCAGGTACTGACTAGAGTTAGGAGATATCAGTAGCTGCGTATTTTTTTTCGGAGACACGAGATAGATCTGCTGGCGTCCGCAGACTCCTGGAGTCTTCTCCTATTCACTTAGATACTGTTTTATTTTATTCGAAACAGATACATTATTTCTTTCAGCCCATTTATTTGTAGTATTCGTTAGTAGTTAGTGAATTGTGACACCAGACCCTACAAAAAGGCCATTTTCTTAATTCATGATGCCCTATTCCAATATTCCCTTTCGGTTATTCTGAAAAAATTGGCATCCTATAACAACACATAACATGAATTGGTAATTTTTTAGCCTTACATTAGGTTTGGCAAAGATAGCCCCAAACAGTTGGCATTATATAGCCAAATCCTAAGAAAATTACTCTCTTATATATTTTCTTTCAAAAAAAACTACTCGCTTATTTTGGCTTCCCTCCCCCTTTCTCTCATTTTATTTCTTCTTCTATCTCTTCTCTTTCGCTCTCATAGTTTCGAAAAATTCTTGTAAATTATGAAAAAAATCAGTGAGGTGAAAAGGTAAGGTTGATCTCACATCAGAGAAAATCAGAAGCAAAAACTAAGAGAGAGAAAATATATTTCAACTTTATTTTTCTTCTCTCTTCTTTTTTTTTTGTTGGATTGAACGAGTGAGTATGATTGAAATTGGTTGAAAATACCTAAACGAGGCTATATACAAATTTGAGCAAGATTAGAAGTGAATTAGACTATTTTCAGGTAAAAAAATCAGACCTAAAAATCCAACTCTGACATGTGTATATCACGTTGTATATCTTGTACATCAGTATATATCCAGACAGGTCTTTAAGGACATATCCGTATATCAGTTTGTATATCATGTATACAACATAAATATTTTTATGGACGCCCGTGGATATCACATTGTATATCGTATATATAACATAAATTTTCATGAATATACACAGCTACACATAATATACATGAGATATATTGATGTACATAAAGATATACACGAGATATAATAGGGGATACACGTGTGGAGTCATCTTGAACTTGAGTTTTCAATCTAAAACATGTTATACAAAAATAAAATTTTAATATATTTTATCGATTTACACATTTTAATATGTTATACACGATGATATACAAATAATATATCTAATTCTCATTTTGTATATCAATATATCTCAACAAATATATTAGTTTATATACAAAGAAAAAAAATATATTTTATTTACATTTGATATACCAAAAAAAAAATATTATATACATTTTGATATACACTAAGAATAAAATAAACTTGTAATATATATTTGATATACATAATATTTGATGTGTTATATACCGTGATATATAAATATTACAATTATTTTCGTTATGATATACATTGATATAAAGATAAAAATAAATTTTTAAATAATTGTATTTATCATTTTATATTTTATATAATAAAGAAGGAAAATAAAATTTTAAAGAAGAAAAATAAAGTTGTGATATATATTTTGATATACATATTGTTGTTGTAATATATATTTATGGGCTATTTGGTGTTAATATTTATAACTAAGGCTATTTTCTGTCAATTGTGCGAGTACATTGTCACACCATACCAAAACCCAGGTTATTACTTCTTCGCGACTTGTGAACGAGGATCCGACCCAATGACCCGAAGCCCACTTCTTTCCCAAAATGTGTTTTTTTTCTCTTTTTTCAGTTTAATACTTTTCCTTCTCGTTTTCATTTTCCTGCTTCGGTAACTATAAAGATTTGAACGGTTGAATCTTGAATGGGAGCTCTGCAACTTGCGAACAAAGTGATTCACCCGCTTTTGTACAAACAGACGAATTGAAACTGAAGGTCTAAAAAATCTAATCTTTTTTCTTTCTATTTGTATTTCAATTTTATACTGTTGCAACTTGAATCAATTGAGAAATTGGGGAAATAAGGAACTTGAGAAGCTTCAATTCTGATGTTAGCCTATCGTTAAATTCATTCCAAATTATGTTTTCAAGAATATCTCTATATGTATCTGTCTGGCTGTCTGCATGTGTGTATAAATTTTGAAATTAGAACAGTAAAGCATTTAAGTAATTAGTTCTTCACCGTTTTACAGAAGCAGCTTACGTATGGATTTTCTGTAGCGACAACTGAGTTTTATCTTAGTTCTTATGTTATTTATAATGCTAAACATGTGAAAGGATCCAGCTTTATTTACTTTCATACTCTTCCAAGCTAAATGGTCATATACTCATGTTTCTTTCTTTTGTTGTCCCAATTAATTTTTGCCTTCCCAAGAGGGGGTTGAGAACTTTTTTTTTTATGATGATAGTGTTCGGATCAGCTTGCGCGCACCTCTACTATTCCACCCGGTCCTGCTATCTCCCACCAGTTAGGCACCAAGTAACTCTGTCCACCGAGGTTATATGCCACCTAGTGTTTTTTGCTTCCGCTGGGATTTGAACCTGTGACCTCATGGTTTTACTCCCACTTCATTGACCACTAGACCACACCTTTAGGTGCTTGAGAACATATTATTTTGAACTTTTTTCTGTTTTCCATGTTATCTTTTTCTTTGTTCAATATGTTCTTGAATGTATTATGCATATAAATATAATGGATGACCATTGCAATCTGGGTTGACTTAAACAAGCAGAGTAGGATCTTATGTTATGGTGAGTGGTGACCGGGCATTTCTGTCTAGTATCTAGTGCTAGGACTAGTATGGTAGAGACACTCACAATTTATTTTACTCTAATAATATTTCTTGATTTAACATAAAAAAGATGTATCCATTTCTGATTTCCAGTGGTCAGACTAAATTAAAGCACGAACTTCAGTTTTCAGAAGAAAGGACTAGTGTAGAAGTATGATTTAATTAGTTGAAACATAAAGTCGTTTTATAGTGCTTCTTTCTTTCCCAAATCTCATAATGCACTGATTACAAGGTTGATGAAACTTATAGAGGTGAGTATTTACTATTTAGTGAATGAAAGGAAGCTATTGAAGAAATAGCACTGGTAGGACGAGGAGGAAATCTTCGACCCAAGAAGCTGTAGTATTATGTATTGTTTCATTGTTTTGATTTAAACCTATATGCCAGCTCGGATTGTTAGGTTTGAGTTTTCTAGTAAAAACTCACTGATTTAAACAATTTTATGTTACCAGTTTCAGTTTTTGAATAGTCTTTGATGGGGGAGCTGGCATCTTAAGAAATCAAGAGAAAGTGTTTATATCCTATTTTCGCTTGCTCAAGGAATTCTTTGATTATGTTTACCTGTCATGTTTTGCTCTTCCTCAACAAGCCTCCATATATTTTGGCCTTGTTCGAGGCCTTTAGATAAAGTTTTATTATTTATCCAGTTGAAAAAAGAAATCGTGAACGAATGTCATTTGGATATTGAGTTAATGGGTGCAAGCATCTAGTTTAATTGTTACTTGTGCCAGTATTATGAATTCATTGCACTGTCATCCTCTATCTCTATGTCAAACAGCTTCATGAGCAAAGTATGAGGTAGCTGGGAATTGACTTAGCGAATTTATGGTTTCTGAAGCACTGCAACAGACTTTCATGGCTACCAAGCGTTCCTGTACATCATCTCTACCCTGGATTTGGGTGATTGAAGCACTAGCAAGCTTCAATGAAATAGATACATCTTTACTCATCAGTATGTGTGAATTTACAATTGCTTTATTTCGTAGAAGCTGTTGTTAAATTGTGGGCATCAGAATTGTTTGACATTAATAGTTCATGCATAACAGATTTGGTTAAGAGGACTCCTGAAATTTCCGATGATCTGGGGAGAAATGCTAGGGAAATGGTTTCCTTGAGAGTTTTAGAGAGCTTATTTGTCCAGAGAATCCCGAAAGCAAATAATGTTTCTTCAGTTCCAGGTGCCAATATTGAGCTTGATCCATCAAAGAGCTGTGAAGATGTCCTTCGCCGCATATTGTTGGAGGTAACGAATTCTGTCTTTTACTTATCTAGGGTGGACTATTTGATTCAGTTATTTGAAAGATCTAAGGGACCCATTTATAAGGGAAATGTTCTCCTTTAGTGTTTTAACCTGTTTTACACATGCTTAGTTGTGTATTTGCATGTAAATGTTATTAGGCTTCTGCATCAGATTTAAAAACAGCAGCGCCTGAGATGTTGAAATGGGATGTTCAGTCATTCATTATGAAAAAGAGATCTCTCCTGCCGAAGTGTCTTTTGAAACAAGTAAGCTAGTCTTAATAATGTTTTGAATTTGAGAAGTTGGAACATATTGAAAATATATCTGTCTTATCATCTGGGATTTACTTTATTTTCTGTTGATAAACAGCTTAAAGATAACATTGTAGATTCTATAAGTCCTCTTTCTGGATCCTTGAAAGAAAGAAGTCGATTGGAGTTTGGGAATCACTCCAGAGATAGTGTTCCTGTTGATGCTGTTGATTCTGATGGCCTTAAGCAGGGACATGAAGTTGGAGGCACAAATACCCAACATGTTGCACCAACTAGGAACTCGGATGCTTCTACCCAGGCTGATAAAAATACAACAACATACCCGGTATATTCCCACGGTGTGGTGTCTGGGAAGGGTAATGTGTGCACAGACCTTACCCCTACCTTTTGGAGGACCCAGGCCGATAAAAATGGCAAGCAAAAAAGTCAGCTAGGAAGCGCTCTGGTACGTGCTAAGAGGAGTATCGATGCCTCCACTGCTCATGAAGTAGAAGTCAATGAAACTGAAGCCATATCAGAGAACAGTTCTGATCCTTGTGCTAAGGCTGCCAAGAAGTTTAAGCAGTTTGTCTTTAGTCCCATTCGGAACACAGTTCCTGATTTGCGATTGTCTCGGAGAGATGCATTCCCAGCAGAATCATCTGGAGGAAGTCAACCTATTGTTCAAAACGGGAACTCGAAAGATGAAGCTCAAGTTGGGGCATTCGAAGCAAATGGAGGCCTGAACGATGGTTGTACTGAGCATGCTGCATCAAGAAGTGGTTTACATGGAAGTGACTCTAATCACAATGAGCTCTTGCCTCAAAGAATGAGCACAGATAAAAAGTTCCAAAATATTGGACGTAGCAGCAATGGTTGTGCTGAACTTGGAACATCCAGTGGCTCATGCCAGCTGGTGATGCAACAAGATTCTTGCACTCATGGAGCCAAACATGACCTGGAGTTTAATCTTCCACAAGATTTGCAACATGGTGAGCCTTCTAAAGTAGCCAAAGAGAATATTGAGCAAAGTCATGAATTTGAGTTCTCTAGTGATACTGATGAGTATCACGATGAGAGCACTGCTCTTGCTACACACAAGAATGATTTCTTGAGCTCGCAATGTGCTCGGGATGAAGATTCTTTGGCAGCTGCTGATTGTAGTGAGCTTAATCTTTGTGTGAAGTGTAATGTAGGGGGGAAATTATTTGTCTGTAGTTCTGACACCTGCCCATTAATGGTTCATGAAAGTTGCTTGGGTTCTGTGCCCAACTTTGATTACAAAGGGAACTTCTACTGCCCCTTTTGTGCATATTCTCGAGCAATTTCTGAATACCTAGATGGTAAGAAGAATGTCTCACTTGCTAGGAAACATTTGGCTTCATTTATTGGCTTGGGAGCTGGACAACAATCAAAGAGGTCACTATCTAAGTCACAAGGAACGAAACCGCATCAATCTCGAGAGGATAAGAATGAGCAATTATGCCACAATGAGAATGGGAGGAGTTCCTTGAATGAGGTTACAGAAGTAGGAAGTGCTCCAGTCGACAGGAATTCCGTTGGAGTTCAAGTCATGCAGACGGGTTCACCTCAACCAGAGGCTTCTGCACCTGAACAATGCTTGGTAGCTGGTCAACAACCTGTAGGATCAGAACTTAGATGTCATAGATCTAATCAGAATCAGTCCAGAGAGGAAGAAGAGTTGTGTCATAATGGGAATGGAAACAAGAATTCTTTGAAGAAGGCTGAAGAAGCGGGAAGTGGTCCTGTTAATAAAAATTCTACGAATGCTGAACTCATGCAGATGCATCCACCTCAACTGCCTGTTTCTCATGAACCTGTGTGTCAAGGAAGTTCTTCTATAGAAGAAAATTCTGAAGAAGATGAGATTGGTTCCAGATACCGTGTACAATTTAGGAATCCAGAGAAGAAGCAGTAAGTCTGATGCACTTCCCAAAGTATGCAAATCAAATGGTCACTCCACGCATTCTTTCAAATGTGTCATCCATTTTTATTATGCTTTCCAGGGTCTGCATTTTTTTGTTTTCCTACCTCTTTTTGCATTGAATCAAAGCATTTTGTTAATCATTATTAGGCAGTTGATTGTGTTTTAGTTATGACTTCTATTTTTTGCTGTTCTTTTTTATTTGCAGTACCTTTCCCATAACACCTCAATTGAGGAGGAAGAAGGTCCAATGGACAAAGATAGAGGAGGAAACGTTAAAGGTACATGCATCTTCTTTCTGTCTAAATTTTGCTTGTTTTCTGCTCATGCTAGTTCTCTCCTTGAAAAGCTGGTAAGAAGGCACCCCAATTATTCTAATATAAGGGGGATTCACCTCTTTCTCTGTGTGTGTGGATAATAAGGGGTTTTTTGTTGGTTTTACCCGAGTGCCGGAGGAATATACATGCACCTATGCTTTTCCTTTTGTGTTGCATATATTGGGAAAAACATCAATTTTAGTCAGTTACTGTAGTCAGTACTTTTCCCTTGGCTATCTTTTGGTACTAGTCTTTGCCATTGCTGCTGCAGGAGGGAGTACAACGATTCTCACATTTTCCTGATAGATGGAAGAAGATTTTGGAATTTGGATGTGATGTTTTCCTGAAAGGTCGGACCACTGGGGACCTTAAAGATAAGTGGAGGAACCTGAGCAGAGCAAAGGAGAGAGCAACGTAAAGGTTCTTTCTTTAATGGACTCTGTATATGTGTACAGCTGTCTAATATTTTCGGCTGCTTATATTGAAGTATTGAACAACAGACTGTTTTTCATAACTCGGTTACTGCTTAGCTACAGCCATGCCCCAACAATGCTTGCTAATTAACCTCATTATCTACCTTGAGTGGAAGTTTCTTTTTTTTTTTTTTTTGGGGGGGGGGTGTCCAGATGTAAAGCGTAGATTTCGATGCTTGTGGGGGTTTTTTTATATGAAGAAAAGCCAAAATGATTTTGTCATGATATGAATATGATGCTGAGCTGAAGGGGTGAAAGTAAGAGACACTCAATAGTATGTGTGTATTGGGGGCTAAGAATAGCTCGTTTGTAATCCTTTTTGATGTAAATTGGAAGGGATAGATGACTGTAAAACCTTCATTGAATCTTTTGTATAGATAGCTAGGGTCTTATCTGTTCTTTTGCTATCTTTTTGGATGTAATCATAAACCAATATTATATGAAATAAAATCTTCACTTAATTTCTTTGAAGTATGAATATGGACATTGACCGGTTATACACTCAACTAGTAGCGATCATGTGTAGTGAAATTAAAAATTGATCACGTACTATGAAGTTTGAACGCGATAATAATTACTAAAAGAAGTTAATTGTAAGTTCAATTCAAAGAGAGAAGACAAGAAAGAATAAAGAGTAATATTTAAAAAAAAAAAAAAAAATGTCGGTAAGCTGATATTGTATTATCATGGTGATGACGAACATCATGAAATGCCGATAAGCCCGTGTTTCTCCTTTTATTACTGTCACAGGTAAACTACTACATATTACTACTATATTCTACTTCAACTAGTTCTTTTTCTGTCTACCGTTGTTGTCAACTTGTCATCCATTTGCTGGATCAGTTCAATTCCTTGCCCTTTCCTTCTGCCTGAGCACAGTGGCGAGGCCAAGAAATTTTGACAAAGATTAAAAAAGGCACAAGAATCCTCCCTCCTCTCCAAACGAGCCATGAATTCTGACAACAATATCAAAAAAGAAAAAAACAAGAATACCACACCTAAGATTCAAACCTCAAATCTACCTTAAAAAAAATTGAGCTATTTCTTGCCAGTTGCCACTATATTAGAGGGGTCCCTTATAAGTGGATTCCAATTTATACATTAAAACAAAACTATTTGTACATTATCGACAAAAGAAATTCAATTGAACACTATTAGAAATCCGTTAAAAACCGACGAAGTCGTACCGAACAACGTTGGTCGGTCAAAAAAAGAGACCAAAAAACAATCCAACATGAACGGAAATAGAAAAAAAAATATTTTACATTTTTTTAAAATTAAATACCAACCAAAGTTGGTCGGTAAATTGGTCAACAAGTTGACCGAGCTGGTCAGACTTGCTTAGTCAAAGAAATTTTTTTATTACCGACCAACTTTGGTCGGTAATGTGGATCCAATTTTTTAATTTTTAATAATTATATTATTATTTAAAATATTTTATAAAATTTAAAAAATTTATATTTAAAATTCCCGACCAAAGTTGATCGGTTTAATTAGGTCAACATTTAAACTTTCGAATCACTTTTATATTTACTATCTAAATAATATAAATGTAATCCATTAACACTTTATTTTGTAATATAAATGATGAATACACTAACATATACTATAACAAGCTATATATAGTTAAAATATGCAATGAAGAGTGTGTGTGTGTGTGTGTATATATAGGTGTAGCCTTATATATATAAGAACACAAAGCGCTAGGACCATAGAGTCGGGTTCTTTGGGGATAGACTTGTGAATAAGCAATAATCTAATTAGTATATATAATTGATCATCATCAAATATATCTATTTGTAAATTGATTCATCAACTTATAACTTACTTAGACGCATCGATGAATACTAAAAATAAAATGTTTGACCTATATCGATTAATAGTAAAAATAAAACGTCTCGACCTATATTGATTAATCCATGTCATACATTATTAGTGATGAATGAATGAAAAATAAAAGAATTAATACTAAACATCTTTGACATGTGTGTGTGTGTGTGTGTATATATATATATATATGGATCACAAATTAAAGAAACGAAAGAAGTTGTTAGCATTAAGTAAACGAGTTAATAGGTCAAACATGGTCAAACTTTTAATTTGAATCACATTAATATTTACTATCTAAATAACATAAATGTAATCCGTTAACACTTTTGTAATACAATGAATACACTAACATATACTATACCATGCTATATATGTAGTTAAAGTAGTATACCGAAGCGTGTTATATATATATATATATATATATATATATATACACATACATACACACACTAGAACAAGCTATATATAGTTAAAGTATTACAATGGAGTGTGTATGAGTGTGTGTCTATATATATATATATATATATATATATATATATATATATATATATATATATATATATATATATATATATATATATATAGGTATAGCCGTATATATATAAGAACACGAAGAGCTATGTAACGACCCGACCGGTCGTTTTGAGAATTTAAGCTCCGTTCGGTGGCATAAGGACTTGAACAGATTCACATTATGTATATCAACCTGTATGCACGGTTGGATTCAATTACCGGATGATTCGGAGTCGAATTGGAAGAAAAATTCTAGTTTTGGAAGCTTAAGCAGTGAAAATTTGACCGGAATTTAACTTTTTGTGTAAACGACTCCTGAATGAGTTTTGGATGATGTCAGCAACTTCGTATGGTGAATTTTCACTTAGGCGTGCGTCCGGATTTGGATTTGGAGGTCTGAAGGGTAATTTGAGGCATTTCGGCAAAAGTTGAAGTTAGAAAGTGGAAAGGTTTGACCAATGGTTGACTTTGGTGATATCGGGTCGGAACACGATTCCGAGAGTTGGAACAACTTCGTCATGTCATTTGGGGCTTGCCTGGAAAATTTGACGTCATTGCGGGTTGGTTTGATTGGTTTCGACACGAGTTTTAGAAGTTGGAAGATTTGGAAATTCATAAGTTCGATTCTTGGTGCGATTCGTCGTTCCGGATTTGTTTGATGTGATTTGAGACCCCGAGCAAGTCCGCGTTAGGTTTATAGAACTTGTCTGTGTGTTTAGGCGGGGTCCCGGGGGTCTCGGGTGTGTTTCGGATGGGTTACGGGCCATTTTTCTCCTATTTTGAACTGTTGTTCTATTTTCTGGTGTCCCCTTCTATACGATCATTAGGTATAGCTGCAACCGCGAATGCTCATTGGTGGCTAACAGTTTTCCTTCTTCGCGTTCGCATACACCAGTCCGCGATCGCGTATGTATGTTTCTGCCTTCTCCGCGTTCGCAGTTCATCTCTCGAGTTCGCATAGCTCAGATATAACAGCTGGTAATTCGTCCCCTTCCTCTTCTGCGATCGCATGCATCATCTCGCGGTCGCATAGTACAGCATTTGGCCGCAACATTTTTCCTTCTACGCGATCGCACTTCTATGCCTACGATCGCATAGTGTATTTTGGGCAGTGGCCATTTTCTTCTTCGCGATCGCATTGCTTCTTTTGCGATCGCGATGGACAAATACCTGGGCAGGCAGAATATAATCCCAAATCGAGGGTTAGACCATTTTTATCATATTTTCACTTGTAGAACTCGGTTTTGAGCAATTATGTGGGGTTTTCAAGCAAATCAATTGGATTGAGATGAGCGGAAATGAATTTGTAAAGGAAAAGCGAAAATTGAGTGTGGAGTTAGCCGAGTTGAGGTAAGTGTTTTTCCTAGCTTTGTTGAGGGAGTTTTTCCTCCTATTTCTCATTGTTTTCTACATGCGGGGGTGATACATATATGAGGTGAAGAGCGTATATGTATGTGCCAGGGTTAATCATGCTCGGGGTGGATTATGTTGTAATTGTGTCCTGTAGAATTACATAACCTTTTTGCTTCATACCTCACTTGACTTCTAGATATTAAGAACGTAGTGTTAAATGTTAGAGTCAAGACTTAGCGTAATATAACTTAATGCATTTGATGGAAATTCTTAGAATACATTGATGTATCTAATTCGGTCATCTCTATGCATAATCATTACTACGTTGCTATGGCCGATATTTTGAGATGCTAGGTTCCATACTTGTGTTGTTGATAAATTGTGGGATTTGTGGAAAGTACTTGAATTATATGTCCCTTGAGTGTTTTATTGAATCATTTTTGGTTACAAATGCCGTGATTGAGAATTTGTTGGAATATCCGTTTGAACACTCTCCTCAATATTATTTATACTTCCTGCCTTTCCATTTTATTAAAATTCATATGCTTTGTGAAGAAAAGTGTAAAGCACGACGGGTGATGCCGTGCCAATATTTATATTCATTATCATGTGAGGAAGATTAAAAAGCATGAACGGTGATGTTGTGCCATTGTTTATATTCATTATCATGTGAGGAAGAGTGTAAATCATGAAGGGTGATGTCGTGTTGTGATGACCCAAAGGGTCATCTTATGAATTAAGACATTATTCTGGGCTCATTAGCCTTAAAAAAAATTAATTATTAATTACCTCGATTTGCATGTGGAGTCCGGGCGCGAAACCGGAAAGCTTTTATGTGAAAATATAAGAAATAAAAAATTTTAGAGTTAAAAATTTGATTTTAGTTGACTTTGGTCAATATTTTGAGTAAACGGACCCAGATCTGTATTTCGGCTATCCCAGAAGGTCCGCAGTAAAATATGAGACTTGGGCGTATGTCCGGAATTGAATTCTGAGGTCCCTGGCTTTAGAAATCAATTTTTGAAGAAAATTATTATGCTAGATTTTTAAGGAAATAAAGAAATGAATTAATATTTGAAATCGTTGGCATCGGGACCGTATTTTGGTTCCGGAGCCCGGTACATGTTCGTTATGATATTTAAGTCCTATATGTGAAATTTGGTGAGAATCGGAATTGATTTGACGTGATTCGGGCGTCCGGTTGAGAAAATAGTGAAATTGAAGTGTTCTTGAAAAAATCATGAGTATTGAGGTTGAATTTGTAGTTTTAAATGTTATTTTTGTGATTTGATCGCACCAGCATGTCCGTATGATGTTTTTAGACTTGCGTGCATAGTTGGTTTGGAGCCCCGAGGGCTCGGGTGAATTTCGGATAGGCCACAGAGTGTTTAGACTTAGAAAAGTTTCATAGCTGGTGTATGGTGTCTGTCCAGGACTCTGATCTCGCAATTGCGAAGTTAACAGGACTGGTAATTGCGAGCCATTACATCGCAAATGTGAACCAGGCCTGGGAAGGCCATCCTCGCAAATGCGAAGACTGCCCAGCAAGCCTAGAAGTCGCAAATGCGACATTTAGGTCGCAAATGCGAAGGCAATAGTAATTTCGAAGGGTTCGCAATTGCAAACCCTTGATCGCATTTGCGATAACCGCAGCCTGTTAAGTGGTATTTTAGACGGGATTTTCACCCATTTTTCAATTCTCTAAAACCCTAAACCTCCATAGGCGATTTTCCAAAGAACCAAACTTCTCCAAATCTTAGGTAAGTGATTTCTAACTAATTCTTTTCAATCTCTTGCAACTTTTGACAATGATTTCAACCTAGAATCTAGAGTTTTCATGGAAAAATTGGGATTTCGAGGTCTGATTCCAAAACTAATTGTATATCCGGGCTCGGTGGAGAATGGGTAAACGGGTTTTGGTCCGAACCTAGAGTTTAGACCAAGCGGACCCGGGGTCAATTTTTGTCTTTGGATGGGAAACTAAGGAAAACCATAATTTTGCATTAAAGTTAGCTCCTTTAGCAATAATTGATTATATTGAACCAATTGTGATTAGATACGAGTGGATTGGAGGTGAATTCTAAAGGAAAAGTTGTGCTTGAGTAGTGAGTTGCTTGTGAGGTTGAGATAAGTGTTTGATTTAACTTTGACTTGAGGGAATAAGAATCCCAAACCTAAATGTTATGTGAAATTTTATGTGTGTGGTGTATAGGTGAGGTGACGAGTATGTATGCACCAAAAAATTATCTGTTTAACATGATCCCTTCCCCGGTTCCAGTTCACTATATCCCTGTCTTGATTGCTTTCGTGATTTCGATGCCTCCATGTCTATTTATTTTCGTCAACTTGTTGTTAAATATTGTTTCATGTATTTGGAAGTGTTAGTTGATCCCTTGGCTTCATAGTGGTATAAAAAGGGTTGAGATGGATGACAGTGTTTTTACGATACACTCCGGTTGGTTTCATTGTGAATGATAATTGATGAAGTTCATGAATAGTACAGCTTTCTGCTTACAATTGTTGAGACATAAATATTGTGAAAGACCTAAATTGTGATTTTTTTTATAAGTAAATAGATGTGATTGTCTGGTGGGAGCGAGTTGCACGTCGCAACAAGGAGTAATAAGGGAGGACAGGTAGGATTGGGTTGCACGCCGCAACAGGAGCAATATGGGTGATATATATAGGGAGGAGCAATAAGGGTGGACATGTGGGAGCGGGTTGGGTGCCGCAAAAAGGAGCAATAAGGGAGGATATTCATGTTTTACTGATTATATGAGAAAGGCTGGAAAACTTACTAGTTTATTCTATTGTTCCCATACTCTTCTTTTACCGTTATTTTAAATTGAAACTTGGAAATTTTTGTGAGGATTGGTTATAGCTGAGATCTGGAAAATTTAACTGAGTTGTTTTGTTAATTGTTGCAAGTTACTGTTTAATTAGTTCATTATTCCTTCTTGCTTTATTATACATTGTATCCAGGTTATGTTATAAAGGCCCCGCCGTAGCCTCGTCACTACTTCGTCGAGGTTAGGCTCGGCACTTACCAGTACATGGGGTCGGTTGTACTGATACTGCACTCTGCACTTCTTGTGCAGATCCAGGTTCCGGCCAGAGTTGAGTTATCGAGTAGTAGCTGAGCATTCATAAAGAGACACGAGGTAGATCTGCTGGCGTCCGCAGACTCCTGGAGTCTTCTCTACATTATTTAGATTGATGTTTTATTTCATTCAAAACAGATATATATTCCTTTCAGCCAAATACTTGTAGTACTCTTTAGTAGTTCGTGAATTGTGACTCCAAATCCTGGGTAGCTAGATAATTGTAGTAGCTTCGAGTTTCGTTTCATTATTTCGAATATTACTCTCGATATTATTTATTGGATAGTATTAGATTTCGCATCATTTTAAACTGCTTACTTATATTCAAATAAATTATTAAAAGAACATGGTTAGCTAAATTCTAAGGGAAATCATTTTTGAATAGAGGTTTGAAAACCCTAGTTAGAAGGTGAAGAGTCACTTCATGAAAAATCGGAAAACCTTTTGAAAACACCAAAAATAGCTCGGAATAAGCCAAGATCTGTTATAGATCTATGAAAATCAGAGACTGATAGTTAGGGTTTCATAGAGTCAACCCAAAGAGAAGGAGAACCGGCTAAAAAATCACTAGTTCTAGCCGAAAAATGAGGAAATCTTACTCGGACGGCCATGGATGGCCGGAGAACGGTATGTGAGATCATGAGAGGTAAGTGAAATACCTTAGGTTCCCTTGAAAACCTCGGGACAACATCAATCCGGTGTAGGAGGAGAGCCATAGGCTGAGGGTGGTGATGAGACCACCATGGTTACCGGAAAAGCAACGGTCGGAGAAGGGGCTAGGTTTAGCAGAGGGAGTCGAAGAGATGAGAGAGATGAGAGGAGAGGATGGCGGAGTGTAACGATAGAATGGGAGGGAGAATGAGGGTTTGGGTTAGGTCGTTTAGGATTAATTAAAGGGGTAATCTGAGTCGTTGATCAAAATGATCAACGGCTAGGATTTAAGAGGACCTGGGCCGGGTTAGGTGGAGGTTTGGGCTTGGGACATTTTAATTAGGGTTTGGGCTGGTTTTAATAGGTTAGAATTGAAATGAAAAAATGGCTATTTGTTAAATACCCCATAAAAAATAGATAAATAATTTATAAAAATAGCTCATAATTATAAAAATAAAATTTATGCTTAATTAAATTAAATTAACATGATTAATTAGTATTTAAAATAAAAAAATGCTAATTATTGGGCTAAAATAGCATAAAATATATGATTAGGCTATAATTGCAAAATTATTGCAATTATAGCCAAAGAGTGCCAATCTGGCTAATTGTGAAATAATTTGATCTTATCAAGGCCAAAAATAATGTATTAAGTCAAGAGATATCTTTGAAATCATTTGTAATGCAATTTATAATTAGTTATTAGAGATAAAAATACTGGATAAGTTAGAAATAAATTTGTAAAAATATGAGAAAATTATGAAAAAATACCAACTGTTATGGAAACCTGATTTTTAAGGTATATATGCAAATTTAAAAAATAATTTGAGGAAAAATTGGGTAACAACAGCTGCCCCTCTTTACCCGGGAAGGATGGAAGAGTTGTCGGGTAAAGACGTGATGGCCAATTTGACCGAGTGGAAATAGCTTGAAAGGTTCGGGCCGCACCCTGGTTTCTGAGCTGCTACATATCCCTGGTTTTACAGGAATCAGGCAGTATGTAGTTCAGGAGCCACCGGTGAAGTATACCGATGAAGTTTTATAAGGATGGACGCAAAGTGCAAGGTTGGGGGAACAAGCGGCTTACAGGGTAGTTAGGAGAACCGGGACGGGACCGCGCCTGACATGACGGCTGTTGCTTGCCGGGTTACCTGCAAATGAGTAATACAAACATATCGTGTGTAATTTAAACATGATGCAAATTCCCGTTGGCCTATAAATGTTGTCTTTGGATGGTTAAGGATGACGTTTTTAGACCATGATGTCCTGGGCCATGAATTTCTTGATGTAGGATTCGCAGGCCATGAAATTATGTTCTCGGGCCATGAAGATGGTGCCTCCGAACGATGACGCCTTTGAATAATGATATGCAAACTGATAAAAGAGATCCTCAGGCCATGACATGGTGTTCTCGGGCCATGAAGATGGTGCCTCCGAACGATGACGCATTTAGATAAGTTGGCGATATTTCAGCCCATGAAGACGCAATAGTATGATGCTGACAAGGCAGAGCTTAGTCTTGTGAATTAAAGGGGCAGAGCTTAGCCCAAAATTACTGCGCAGTAAATAATGCTAGGGGCATCGGTCGCTTTTGATAAGTAAATGGAGGTAGCGTTTAACCTTGGAAGGCAGAAAGGTAGCCTTATGAAAGATGCGAATGCAGATGGAGACAACGTTTAGTCTCGGAAGGCAGAACGGTAGCCTTATGCAAGATGTGAATGCAGATGAAGACAACATTTAGTCTCGGAAGGCAGAGTGGTAGCCTTATGCAATATGCGGATGCAGATGGAGACAACTTTTAGTCTCGGAAGGCATAAAGGTAGCCTTATGCAAAACGCGAATGCAGATGGAGACAACGTTTAGTCTCGGAAGGTAGAAAGGTAGCCTTATGAAAGATGCGAATGCAGATGGAGACATCGTTTAGTCTTGGAAGGCAGAAAGGTAGCCTTATGCAAGATGCAAATGCAGATGGAGACAGTGTTTAGTCTCGGAAGGCAGAAAGGTCGCCTTATGCAATATGCGAATGCAGATGGAGACAACGTTTAGTCTCGGAAGGCAGAAAGGTAGCTTTATGCAATATGCGAATGCAGAGGAGACAACGTGTACTCTCGAAAGGCAGAAAGTTAGCCTTATGCAATATGCGAATGCAAATATAGACAACGTTTAGTCTCGGAAGGCAGAAAGGTAGCCTTATGCAATATTTAAGGAAGGACAACAAAAATTCTTAGTTGGTGTTAAATTGCGGTAGAGCATTATGATAATGAAGCATTGTTTGTGCTGATAATAAGTGTTGGCATGACGAGTTTGAGGATCTGTCCTTTGAACGGATAATATATTTCAGGGCTTTTTCAATTTTGTGCCTGCATCCAAAGAAAGATCGTGAGTTTTGTAAAAGGGAAAGGTTAGTTCGCATTCTTTCTGGCTCTGCTTGGCTCGTTTGCTTGATCATGATGATATTGTATGTATCATTGGGGTAGCGTTCGCTAAACAAGATGCTTCAGAAAAAAAATATGCATGATTTTGTAAGATATAATATATAATCTAAAATAGTTTTAGATGAACCGATGACATGACACGGCTTGAGACAGCGTCCTCCTTAAAATTCTGCCCCAGTTTTCTAGGTGGACGCCTCTGACTGTTGCTCGCGCGGCGATTGGCTGAACTTGCTTCGGAATTTTGAGGGTCCTCCTCAAAATTCTGCCCCAGTTGGCTGGGTGAATGCTTGTGGACTGCTACTCACTACGGAATTTTGAGGGCCCTCCTCAAAATTCTGCCCCAGTTGGCTGGGTGAATGCTTGTGGACTGCTACTCACTACGGAATTTTGAGGGCCCTCCTCAAAATTCTGCCCCAGTTTCTAATTGCGGGGAAAAATAGTTTTTTATTGAATTGTGACCGAACCCATAGGGCTGCCTACGTATCCCCTCTTAAACGGGAATCAGGTCAGGCATAGTTCAAATCTCAATTTCTTTGAAAATCTCGTCAGGTATGTCGTCTTCATCTGAATCAATGTCTGTTTGTTGTGTTGTCTCATTGCATGTCACGGTCATCGGTTCATCAAGACAAGTAATAGTAATGTTGTATAAATAAAGTAATGAGATAAAACAATAGCAATAAATATCAGATTCGTAAGAGAAATTTAGAAGATGCTTTGATAGATTTAATAATTGTTTTGAACATTGAAGATCTTTATTGCAGAAATTGAAAAATGCAGGAAAAGGAAAATCATTTAGTAAATAACACAGTAAATAATGCTTGTTTTAGCCTTGCTCCCCCGAGGCTCGTCGGGCTTTGGTTGTCTTGATAGACCAGTTCTTGAGATATGTCTCCTTGATTACAGTCTGTATGGAAGGGTCTTCCTTCCCCTCCTTCTCGAGAACAACACAACAATCCATATCCTCGTCCTCTAGGAACAAACTCATCATCGCTGCAAGTGCTTCTTCCTCGTCTGAACCGTAAATAATGTCAGCCTGCTTGAAAGTTTACTCAAGATGAGGTATCGGCTGCTCCAAAGGGTAATAGGGAACGCGCAAGGTGGCGACCAGTCGTTGAATTGTTGCCAAGTGTACTCATACCCCAGACTGAAAGTGGTGCCATGTTCCTTGAGATTTATGGGCTTCATGATCCCTTGGAGGTTCTTACCGAGCCCTTTGCCTGGCTCATATCCTCTCCAGTTCAGGATGCTCTCGATCTTGCTATCCCACCACTTGTCTTTGTCGATAGTATTGACCCGCTCAATGTGGTGGTAAGTTCCTCTGCCTATCTTCCTTTTTCCGTCAATCACCGGAATAGTTTGACGACTATAAATGTGGTTGCTACCGTCACCATTAATAATCACCTCTTGGTGGTTTCACTCGAATTTTACCACCTGATGTAGCGTTGATGCTATGGCCCCATCAGCATGAATCTACGGTCATCCCAACAATAGGTTGTAGGATGCTGGCACATCTATCACCTGGAAATCCACTTCGAACCAAGTCGGCCCCATCTGAAGACATAGATTGATCTCCCCCATGGTGGTCCTCTGAGAACCGTCAAAGGCTTTCACATTGATTTCCCCATCCCTTATCTCATGTAGCCCTTTACCTAATTTCTTGAGTTTTATCAACGGACAGATGTTAAGGCTGGAACCTCCATCAATCAAGATTCTTGTGATGAAATGATCTTCGCATTGCACAGTGATGTGTAGTGCTTTGTTGTGCCCCAATCCTTCAGGTGGTAGCTCGTCCTCATGAAAAGTGATTTTATGACTCTCTAGTACCTGGCCTACCATATTGGCCATTTCCCCACTAGTGATGTTGTTTGGCACATATGCCTCACTCAACACTTTCAACATAGCATTTCTGTGTGTTTCAGAATTCTGCAGCAGAGAGAGGATGTATATCTGTGCCGGTGTCTTGTTCACCTGGTCGATGACTGAATACTCCTTAGCCTGTACCTTTCTCCAAAGGTCATCGGGACATGTTTCGATAAGGGGAGGCCGGTTGGAAGTCTGTTTGCTTGACTCGGCCAGATGCTTTGGGGTGTAGACCCTACCGGTTCTCGTCATACCCTGCACTGCGACAGCTTCCTCAGACCTGACCTTGACTTTCCTTCTCGCCTCGGCTATGTAGTCCTAAGGGATAGCATTTGAATAAAAGGGTGGCGTGGTTGACATTGCCACCAGAATTGGTGCATCCATCTTTACTTCAAACGGAATGTGTGTTCGGGGTGGCAAGACTGTGACCTCGAATGATGCCGGTGCATTTGGTGGAGATACAAACTCAACTTCAATTGGCACTGGTGACTTTGCAGGTGGCGCTGCTTCAAACTCAAACGGTATAGAAATATTCACCTCAGCGTCCTCAGATGGTTGAATCTGGACTATGATCGGTTTGAGAGTGACTGCGGGTTTCTTTGGGTCATCGCCTTCTGCGATCAACCCGATTGACCCCTCTGGATCCCAATCATCTTCTATTTCAATCATATGGATACCTCTACCCTTATGGTCTGGCAGACGATTGTCGCGTACGTTTGGAGCGGGGTATTTTGCCACAATAATCTTGTTGTCAATGAGATCCTGTATTTTGTCCTTCAGAGAGCGGCATTCTTCGATGGTGTGTCCTTTCATGCTGAAATGGTATGCACAGGATTTGTTTGGGTTAACCCACTGAGAAGGGTTTTCAGGGGTGGCAGCAGGGATTTGTGTGACATAACCAGCGGCTTTGAGCTTCTCATACAGTTGGTCAATGGGTTAGGCTATGGTGGTGTATTGCTTTGGAGGGCGGCGGTCAAAATTGGGACGAGGTCTAGGGAATTTTTGGCGTGCAGGGGGTGATTGGTAATGGGGTGGCTGGGAATTATAAGTGTGGTAGACATGAATGGGTGGTGAATATCTGGGCGAAGCAGGTTGATATGTGGGTGGTGGAGCTTAGTAGGAAGGTGGTGGAGCTTGGTAATTTGGTGAGGATGCTTGGTAATTCGGGGTTGGATGGTATGTGAGTGGAGGTGTTGGATAGGTTTGGTATTTGAGTGGGGACTTGGCTCTTTGTGCAACCATTACGGCTCCCACGTCTCTCTTCTTATATACACCACCGGACTGTAGACCCTTGTTAGTGGCTTGCAAGGCTTCAAAATTTGTAACCATACCGCTTTTAATACCTTCTTCAATCCGCTCACTCAATTTGATGATGTCAGAGAACTTGTGGCCTTCAATCATCATTAACCGTTCATAATAATGCGGGTCCTGAGCCCGAACAAAGAACTTGTTTATCTGTTCTTCCTCTAGAGCAGGTCTGACTTTAGCGGCTTCGGACCTCCAGCGAGTAGCATACTCGCGAAAGGTTTCTGTAGGTTTCTTCTTCAAATTTTGAATGTAGAACACATTTGGTGCGTTCTCTGTGTTGAATCTAAACTGTCCATAAAATCAGATGCCATGCTTACCCAGTTTGACCATTTCTTGGGGTCTTGGATGATGTACCAAGACAGCGCGTCTCCCTTCAAACTCCTCATGAACAGCTTCATGCGGATTCTTTCATCCTTTCCTATGCCAACCAATTTGTCGCAATAGGTCCTTAGGTGGACTCTCGGATCACTAGTACCGTCAAACATTTCGAACTTTGGAGGTTTGTACCCCTCAGGCAGTTCGACATCAAGTTGGATACAAAGGTCTTCATAATTCAACCCTTCAATTCCCTTGGTTCCTTCAACACCCTGGACTCGGCTGGTCAGTTTCCTAAGCTCCTCGGCCAGGTTCCTGATAAGTAAATCCTTTTCGTCAGACTCGGACGCCTGTGGGATAGACGGAGTGGAGTGGGTCACGGTTTCCACATAGATGGGATTGTTATAGGTGTGGAAATGGTCTTTTGTGGGGTTTTGAGGTTCTGGGATGAGTAGTGGGGTGTTATTTGAGGTGTGACAAGCATTGCACTACGTTGGGAGAGTTTGGTTCTTTGGGGGAGTGACGTGATGGTAAGGTGCGGGATGATTTTTCTGTCTTGGGATAGTTTATGGAGGTGCGGGGTTTTGAGAATTTGGAAGGTTGACGTCGGGGACGTTGAGAGAAAATGACAAATTGGCCAGATTCCGGACTTGATCGAATTCTTCCTGAAACTTCAGCAATTTCTGTTCAAGTGGTGACATGTTCTCATGCAGGACCTGAATACCTCGGCCATCAGTGGCCTCTACCCGTTCAATCATATTCTCCTTTCTGGTGCCGCTGGACTCTTCCATCTTACTTTTGCCTTTGTCTTTGCCCTTAGGAGGACTGGGAGGAGGAGTAGGTGGAGGGCCCTTGGATCTTGTGCGATAGGCTGATGATGCCAGAATGCACGAACTAACCTTTGGGGAGGGGAGTAAGAAAAAGAAATAAAAACAAAAGGTAACTAAGTCCGTGAGGATTATGAAAAGAATATTGCGGTATTTAAACACATAATGCGGAAATGTAAAGCGCGTCCTAAGTTGGGAACCTCTTTGTGCCCGAGGTAGACCTAGCGACAAATTGATTTGGAGAACTTAAAATGCTAAATGCCTCATTTTATTGATAAGAAAAATAGACAAATCCCCAAACGATAGACGAAAAATAAAAGTCACTAATGGTCGTTAGCCTTATTACAATAATAGAAAAATAAAGACATTCCTCTCTACTTGGTCCCAGAAGGACCTTCCCCAGACTCGACATTCCTACTTTCCTTGTACAGTTTTCCCAGCTCGTGAAGTCCCAGCAACAGGTAGGTTCTGGCTAGGTATCCTCCTGCAGCTCCCTTAGCCTTTTGACAATCTTCAACTCTTTTGATGAACTTTTCTTACATCTTGATTATACCTCATTCCAAGTACCCCAGCCTCTTGTTGGCGTTGATAGCCATGTCATTTCGTTCCTCAATCAGTTTCTTGTTGGACTCATGTATCTTGTGATGGTCATCCTCATATTCCCGGATCCTTTTGTGCGGTTGGTTGTATTTGACTTGTGCCTCGTCCCTTTCATCTATAACCCTATGACCTCAGACATACCCCGGCTTGCTCTAACCACCCAGATCCTCTTCTAACTAACCGAGATAGAAAGGGGTACAACCGGCGTGATACTTGTTTGGATCGATGGTGTCTTTCTCAAGTATAACCTTGTAGTGCCACAGGTGCTAAGCTTGGCACTTGTGGGGACTGTCATTATTTTGAAAGTCAGCTCGAAGATGGCTCATCTTCTCGACCCTAGGGATGACTTGCTTCCTTTCTGCTCGCCTCATAACTCGAAGATGGACGTAAGGGTATGTCCCCTTTAGACCAATCAGTATCAGAAATGATGAGTCTCGGGATCGAATGATGAACTCATCAGTTGGAAACCATTCAAACATCCATTGAAGCTGTTCTTCAGTCAAGTTATCAAAAAGCTCAACCCATCCCTCAACATTTTCATGCTGAGCGAACATGTCAGGGATATAATTCATTCGCTTTGGGTGATGGAAAGCGATGTGGTCATCCCACATTCTGCGGTGAATGTCCTGTCGATATTCGCCTTTTTGGAGATGTTCCATGAGCCAAAGTTGAATTAATAAATTACAACCTTCGAAATGCTTTGCTCCTCGTTGACACCTTTCTAAGGCCCGATATATGACTGCAACGATCATGGGCACAATGCTGAAATCTTGCCGATTTACCCCTTCCATTATGGTCTTAGTTACCATGACTATCCTGGTATGGATCCTTTCCTTCTTCATAGGGAACACGATCAAACCCAAAAAGCAAACCATAAACACGAACACTCGGCGATGGACGTGTCCCAGGGAGGTGATAGCAAACTTGTCATGGTAGGTACGATATGATTTGATGTAGCCATACCTTTCGTACAAATAGTCAAATGGGATGTACGAATCCTCCAAACATACCAATTTCGCGTCCTTTTTCAGGCCCATCATTTTGAGGAAACTTTTGCCGGTGCGGTTCTCAGGCATCAACAACCCCGGAGTTTCCCATAATAGGTTAGCCAGCCCTCCTATCTCTTCTATCAAATGCGCCATTTCGATGTTTCCAAAGCGGAACATGGACCTTTCACGATCCCAGAACAGGGTAGTAGCCTCTATTATTATTTTGTTAGGCTGGATTTCCAGAAGAGACGGTAGATTACCCAAGTGTTTCCTGACAATAGCTTTGTTTCTAGAGTGCAGATCCTCCCACCAACTCAACAGTCTTGGGTGGATGTTGGAGACCATGCCGAATCTGGGGACTTCGTACCTCATTTTTTCTGCAAAGCAAATAAAGTTAGGCCCTTACCCCACCAGGCTCGACTATTTATTTTCAATAATTAGCAGGAAGCATTTAGTTCCCCAAATAAATGCACATAACATGAGGGCGTCCGTTTGGGTTTAGGGAAACCCGATGGACTTTTGGATAAGGCTATCTTAAAAGCTATCGTGTGGATGACACTTTAGCTTGACTAGGTTTGACCATGATGCATGCAATAGTGCAACAGAGTAAGGTTTATATGGGGTTTTGGACCGGTACCCTTGAGCGGACAACTCAAGGGGGAAAGGCACGGAACCGTCGACTGCACTGCTGATCGACTAGTTTTACCGCAAATAAGCCTTTCCGAATTTAGTGGGTGATAATATAGTAAGGGCGCAACCACTCATCAAGGCGTTGCTATAGTATTTTGTTTGGCACGAGTGGAGTATGAATATTGAGCATGATTTATGCAATAAGTATTAAAACAAGTTGTCACGTATTTGCACGTTAAAGAAAGCGGTAAAAATGGTAGTAATGATTAAAGCACTTACAAAAGGAAACAAAGAGACATGTCAGTTTCGTTTTTGAAGAAAAGTAAATACCCGAAGTAAACAATTAATTGCATGTAAAGGGAATAGGAAAGGGTGAAAATATTTAAGGATTGGAAAAATCCTAAACCCTAAACCCATGCTCTCTCTCTCTCTCCTCCTCCTCTCTTGTGTTTTGCACGCCTAGGGTAGCCATGGCTGCTGTGATCTCTCCCCGGCCTTTGGATGTGGGAGAGGAAATTCAAAACACTCAAGAAATAGTTCCTAACATGATCCCAAAGCAATCCTACGCTGCCCAGATTAATTCAAAAAAATCTGCCGCAGTTTCATCGAGAATTGAGTTGCGTCCAGTTAACATGGTTCATGGAGAACCAACTATGGAATTCACCATTGAAGAGGTGAATGCATTCACTATTGAGAAGGACTTCATCAAGCAGTGATCCTGAAATTTTCATATGGAAAACCAGATATCCAAGAGTTACGGCAGATTATACCAAAACAATTCGACGTCAAAGGTTATTGCAACGTTGGACAGCTTGAGTATCGACATATCTTGGTAAGGTTTGATCTTTTTGAAGATTTCGTTCAAGTTTTGTCAAGGTCTACAGGTTATGTTAAGGCAAAGGGATATGAATTTTTCTTTAGGACATTCACATGGACGATAGGATTTAATCCACGTGAAGAAACTTCAAGAGCAGTCGTTTGGATTTCTATGCCTGATCTGCCTGCAAATTTTTTTTGCAAAGAAATCATTAATGTACATAGCATCAGCAGTAGGAAAGCCTTTAGTAGTGGACAAAGTGACGCAAGATAGAACGCGACCAAGTACGGCGAGGGTAAAGGTGTTGTTAGACCTACTAGACAAACATCCTAAGAGAGTTAGGATTCATATTGTGGATAAAAGTTCAGGGAAAACTGTTGAACACTTTCAGGAGATTTTGTATGATAACCTTCCACAATATTGTACTTGTTGTAAACACCAAGGACATGATGAAAGATCTTGTCGTTGGAAGATCGAGAAAAATAAAGAAGTTCCTGCTCCAGTGAATGAAATCGAAGGGCTGGGCAGTCTTGACAAGTTAGAAGGTGATTCTAGGGATTATCTTAATGCAAAAAGGGCAGGACAAATAATAGATGAGACATCAAGGAATAATATGGTCGAGCAGCAGGTTTTGCGAGGTGAAGTAGGAAAACAATCTAGTAATTTGAACAATGAAGTTGTGCAACTAATTGGTGAAGCAGGAAAAGTACAGGTTATTGAGCAGCAGGGTGTGCAAACTGAAGGAGGCAAACAAAATACTATTGGGAACAATGCTAAAGGGATGCAAATTAAATATGTCCAAAATCATATGGATAATGCAGGACAAGTTTGTGAAGGAGTTGTGAGTAATGTTGTTATCGAACAAGGAAAACAAACTGGTAATATGACCATTGGGAAGGTGCAGAATCAAACAGTTGTGGGAGATGATTCAAGGGTTGTTAAGGGTCCAACTAAAGGTAATGTCCCTTCTGAAAAAGCCTTAGCAACAATTTTCAATGCCATCAACCCAGTGGTGCAAGCTTATGATAAGTTGCAATCTTCTAAGAATGCAACTGCTACTGGTTTTGATCGAGCTCAAGCAGGTGTGCAAATTGAGATCAAGGAAGCTGATAGGAAAGATGATATGGGGCAAGATACAGGTAATAAGATGTCATATGTTGTAGCTGAAGGAGAGTACAGAGTTTAGGAAATAATGAGACTGGGCAAGGAGCAGCACCAGTGGTCACTAACGATGGTGAGACCCATGCTTTAGGAGTCGAAGACAGAGGAAATAAGGGCGTGCTTGTGGAAGATAATGCTGGGTATGCAAAGATTGATGGTAAGGGTGAGAATCTAAATTAAAAAGGAGAAAATTTAAATGTGGTAACTCCCAGAAAATCTCCTACAAAGAAAGGACTATCACCAAAACTCCAGAACAAAAATGTTCGACCTAATTACACTAACTTTGTGTCCAGTGGTAATTCATTCGAGATTCTGGAAAGTGATAGAGATGCTGGAGATTATACAACTGGTCTAAATGGTAATGGGACATCCAAGGAGTTAGTACCATGCAACAACAGTAACAAAGAACCTCAGGACAGTGACTATTTAGTGAGGGATTTGAATGTTCGACAAAAGGTTTCAAAGAAAAATCTGGTGGAGGAGTTAACGAGCAAAGACCACAGCTCCAATGCTCCTACTATGCAATTTTCTAATCCTCATGTGGAACAAATTATTAAAGATGTGCAAAATTCAATGTTGTTGAATAACAATCTGGTAAAATAACCTATGGTTACATTGAACACCTCAGTGTTTGAAGTACCAACACAGTCGTTGGAGTCTTGTGGAGAGCACACTGGTGATGCTGGACAATTGGTATTGTCCACAGGAAATAATAAAGAAGATATCAAGGCCAATTTGAGGGAGATCGCAATCAAATCCAAGCTTTGGGCAGACCAATGTGAGTATGAGGGTGAGAAGAAAAGGTTCTACAAATTGAAGATTTCACAAGGTTAGGGAAGAAAGAGCAACACTGTCACTTCTACATTTTTATATTTTATCATCACATTAGTATAGTCTTATGTAATATCATCACATCATATGTTATAAACTTTGTGATGATCATAGAATATTTAGTACTTTCTAGTTCTTTCTTTTTACATGCATGTTAGTAGGTGAGGCTATTTATGCCTCTTTTGGATTAGTCAAGGTAAGGTTTAGCCCGGTAGTTGTTTGCTCATGTCCTATGCCTTTGGGAAAATACCCAAACGGCTATGAGATTATATGCCCTCATGAGACTTTGCCAGCAGCTACACCATGACCCTCTACATGAGGCTACCATATTGGGCATTGTGAGGCGCAGATGAGTGATTATATAGCCAAGGCATAGAGACAACACTACTGGTGATATTGTCCCCCTTATTTGTACTATTCCTATGTGATTTTTTTTTACTTTTTTTTATTAATAAAACTAGCCCTAGGCCCCTGCCTAGTGGATTTTCTTAAAAAAAAAGGGAAAAAAGGTGTAAGTATTTAAAATAAAGGCACAAATCATGAAAAAATTTGAAATGGTAAAAATCTGGATATCCCCAGCAGAGTCGCCATGCTGTCGCGCCCCCTTTTTCTTTCCTCTCAGAATCGGGTTTATGACATTGGTTGGGACAACTCTTTCCTTTTGGGAAAGGGATTTGCATATTTTGAAGAGTCTCCACCTAACGATTTTAAGGTGTGTTAGGGAACCTAGGGGTTCAATTACAACTACATTGCTAACCAGAGATTTGGGTAAGAGCTTGAAATTATCCTAAAGGGAAGGTGTTAGGCACCCCTCAGGATCCACAAGTGTGGTTCCTGGCCAAATGGTTTCGTGAATTTATACAACTAACAAATAACAAATAAAGGATCAAATAAGAGGGGATTTAAGTCTTGAGCATGTAGATGTTTTAAAGAAACAGTAAAAAAGATTGGCTTTTGAAAAGGAATTACGAGCTAGAATATAAAGGTATCAATATGGATCACATCAATGCAATACCCGGTAATCACTCCTCGAAGAGGGGCTACACGTGGTATTAGCGCACCGGTCATCATATCCATATTCTACCATTCCCACCCCGTAAGGTTATTAAAACGAGTGTTGGTCTCGACCTCTATTGCATGCTGTTACCTGTCCCTTCCTATCAGTCCCGAGGAAATTAGGACTCCTATCCTAAAGGAGGTGCTAGGCAGACCCTCAAGTTTTAAAGGTAAAATTCTAAGGCGACAGATAACAAAACAAGTAGGACTGCAGATAAAGGAAAGAATAGAAAACATATAAAGGCTCAAGCATTCCTCCACACACAGTACACATAAGCAGCATGTCTCATACACAATTAAGGTCCATATTAATTCAGAATCCTAAAGCATGGTATCTAGGTGATCACACAAAGACAGATTATTGCATAACTTAGAGAGGAAGTCTTAATCAGGCTTGCCTACTGGTTTTAAGCATGCTAACAGTTAAACATGATCACAAAGACAGTTCTAATTTTATCTTTTTTAAGTTAATTACCTAAGGCTTGCCGAAGTGTTGGATAACATGCAATAGTTATTCAGATTTGTTAATGACTCTAAGCTGTTTTAACTAATAACATGCGATTCTAGGTGTGAAGATGTACGAAGACTAATTACCAGTTGCTGAGAACAGGGGACTGTTCTGTGTTTAGACTAAATGCAGTTAAATAGATACGATTCTATAGCATGATATCAAATGCAGCATGATGCATAATAACTTAAACATGATTTCCAAATGCACATAGAATCATAGCATTATGCACAGTTTCAGGAATAACATAGGAGACAGATTTTAAACGTTGTTTACCTAAATCAGGATCTCTACGTGTATAGCATGATGAGACGTGATTACAACTTATTTATCCTAAGACAGTATTTCTAGTGAAATTTCAGAACATGGGCAGAATCACGTAATAGCAACTTATTTCATTATAATTATTTATCCTATAGGCAGGATTTCTAAGCATGGAGATGTTGAATACACATAAATCCTAAGTGGCATGATATCTAATGCATTGCATGGTGTACCTAAACATGGCTGATATTGCGCATAGAGAAAATAAACCTAGAGGCATGGTTTCTACCCTTAATCATGCATATCACCCCATCCATTTTGACTATCCGATCCCAGAGTTGTTTACAAATAACTATTACAGGCCATTGAATACGAATTACACAACTGAAATAGAAGGAAAATAAGAAGTTAACTATAGGGAGCTTACAGAATAGGCTCAAGTCTCCAAGTCCTCAATGCCAGGTATTATTTCACAACCTTCTCATAATCTGGGTGTGTCAGAGTTCCCTAAGGACCTCAAGGGCTCCCGGACAGTGCTCACATCCAGATTTCATAGCCAAAATAGAGTAAGTGCAGTGTGGAATGGCCAGCCTCTGTGTGTCAAAGTTCAGAGGGAGCTCAAGGGTCCGAAGGCAATGCTCACATAGAAGGGGCAGAACCTAGACTTCTAAGAGTATATGTTAGAGTGCTTTTTATTTTTTTATAAAGGTTTAAGTAAGAAAACAGTTTTGAGAAAAGGGTAAGTAAGAAAACAGTTTTGAGAAAGGGTAAGTAAGAAAACAGTTTTGAAGGGGGAAATTTGATTGGAATAGAAGTTCAACATCATAGAAAGGACCAGGGATAGTCCAACAATCACAAACAGGGGTAATGGGATTTGAGGGACAAATATAAAGCATGTGAGGGAAAACATGTAGCAGGCAGACACACATATAGGCATGCAATCAGGAGCTCCTAAG